>JAODLM010000338.1:0-178589 GCA_036937905.1 Salvia rosmarinus
TTATTTTGGCTCTAACCGGATTCCATTCGGTTTCGGGGTAACCCGTCGGGCCATAATGTTTATGAAAATAAATAAATTAACATGTATGAATTTTTCTTGATAACTATTTTCTTGTAACAAAAATTAAATGGTTATCTTTCTTCAATTTTCATGTCATAAAGTTTTTTATTGGGTGTTGGAGAAATTCAAAATGCATTCTACAAAGAATTTTTTTTTTATTATCAAATTAAAAAAGAAAGTAATGATGTTTGACAACCATGTAATAAGAAATTTTTTTGTTAGTCGGGCTAATACATTCGATTTTTGGGCCAAACCTATCGAGCTTGTATTATTTTCTATTGGGATAAAACATTTCGGCCCTAACCTTTTTTTTCTTGATCTATTCTGACCGACCCGTCGGTTTTAGGCTAAATCAACATACCTATTTGTTATAATATCTAAAAGCCACATAGGAAAATTAATGCTTCATTTAGCTCACAATAAATAGTATTCCATCTTCGGTTCATAGTTTTTTCTCAATTAGACGAAGGGTTATAGTGAGGATTGAACTTTAGACCTCTTTGTTAATATAGAGGGTCTTCGCCACTTCAGTTAAGAGTTTAAGCTTCATATGTAACAACTTTACATTCTTACTACATACTCACAAAATAACTACATTAATATTGAGATCATGTATCCTCTCAAGTATTTAACTATACGTTAAACTGTAATCAATGATTTGGTACTGCTCAAACGTGGACATAAAACACTAATATGGGATCGGACGATCTTTAAGATCCTTAAGCGCAATAATGTATTTACGATTGCAGGGACACATTGTTTATTTAATTTCTATTATTGTTTATTTAATTTCTATTATATATACGCTTTCTTTTCCAATAATATCAACGAATTTTCAGAAGAATAATCTTATCCCAAAGACCACTAAGCTTACATTATTTAGAATCCACGTTGCGGAAAACGGATAAATACAAAAATCTACCAAGAATATGCAGCGGCAGAAAGTGATAACTAAATACAAATCAAAATATGTAGAATATTAATATTCTTTACCTATTTATCGAACCATAAATCTATATAAATAGGGTGTAAAGAGGCTACTTCCCTCACACTTCTTAATTTATAGTCATACATCATTTGTCATATCCCGTCTTTCTTAATAAGATTAGAAGGACTTTCGAACTTAGAATTATAAGATGATTCGTGCCGATGAAAGAAAATTTTTAAATTCAACAAAAGATTTATTTCATTGAATTTTATGAAGTGAAAATGAGAATTATTATATATAATATATAATCGAATCGATTTATATATATATATTTTATATAAATCATTATATCAATAATATCATGTCAACGTTTAAATTATTAATTCATCGTCCTTAGGATCGAATTTGAAGCCCGTGAGAATAAATCGTATAATGGGCTTTGGTTTAACGAGGCCCAAAATGAAAGCCCATGGGTAATAAAACCCTACACTATATAAGCTTCTTCTTCCTTTGAAACCCTAGCCTCCCAAATCTCACTCATTCTTGCAACTTCAAGGTAAAACAAATCCTCAAAGGTAGACTTTAATTCTCTTCATTTTTATGAGTATATGCGTATATATGTATGTATATGATTGTAGGTGTGTCCGTATGTTGAGAGAGATGTTTGAGTGAGGGACCGAGAGGGTGATGGACGAGAGGTGAGGGAGAGGGTCGGCGGCGGCGGCGTGGCAGCGATGGCTATGTCTTGTGATCGCCGTCGTGTGTGTGTTGTGCTCGCCGTCGTTCGTGTGTGTGTGCGTTCGTGTATGTGTGTGTCATCGTGTGTGTGTGTGTGAGTGCAATGAGAAGGAGAGAGGCGATGGTGGTGGCCGGCGCGACGTCGCCGGGATCCAGCGTCTGCAGCGCACCGTCACCGTCGTGAGTGTGTATTCATGCGTGTGTGTGTGTGCGCCGTTGCGCGTGCGTGTGCGTCGTCGATGGTGTGAGTCGTCGTTGCGTCTTGCGTCACGTCGACAGAGAGGAACCGAGAGGAGGTCACGGGACTGGGAGGAAGCGGCGTGGCGACCTCGTGGCGTCGCGGTGTGAGCCGAGAGAGAAGTGAGAGATGTGAGGTGGGAGAGAGAGGCGAGAGAGAGAGGCGTGAGAGGTGGGGAGAAATGGAGAAAACAAGAAAAAAATGGGTCGCGGAATCCGTCGCCGAGGACGGCGGCGCCTGAAAAGCGCCGGATTGTGGAAGGAGAATTAGGTTTAGGGTTTGAGAGTTGGGTTGGGCTTGTGTTGTATTAATTAAACGGGTTGGATTCATTTTATTAATATGTGTTGGGCTCTTTTATTAAATGGCTTTGGGCTATTTTTATTTATTCTCATAATAAATTAATGTAGAGATGGGGTGACTTAATTAATTCATAATGTTCAATGGGCTTTTTAATTAAATCTTGATGGACTATGGAATTATTTTAATTCGGGCGAATTTAAATTGTGAGTTGGGCTCAGGTGAATTTAATTGTAGTTGGACCTTAATTAATTTAAATCTTTGGGCTCAATTAATTAAATAATAGTTGGGCTTAGATTTAATTAATGATTGAGCTTTAATTTGATTAATTAGTTAACTTGCTTTAATTAATTAAATCCTTAGACTTTAATTAATTAAATAAATAAGGTTTAACTTTAAGACTTAATTAATTAAATTATATTAAGTCTTATTAATTAAATAATTAACTTAAACTTAATCATAAGTTTAAATTATTTAATTATGGTAAGTTAATTAATTAATTAATTAATTACTATTAAGTTAATTAATTAATTGATTAAGTTAAGGTTAAGTTCAAGTTTAAATTATCTTTAATTTATGATTATGACTTACTTAATTAATGTAATTAATTTCTTTTAATGAAATTAATTAAGTTATGATGATTAAATAAATTAAATTATGTTAAACAAGTGCATAATTTGATAATTATATTATGTGTTATATTAGCGAGAGTCCTTAATATATGTATATATGATTTTAGTATGCAATTTAATTGTATTATACTTTTGTAAAAAGTATTTAACAAAGGAAGATTATGAAATTTAATTAGTTTTTAAGCGAAAAGTCGAACAAGGGTATTGTTGGTGCCTTAGCGAGATAAATTAGTTTTCAAATTTAATTATATTTCAAAATCCGGCTTAACGAATCATAAGCTAGTATCCTCATTTACTTGAACTTAAGGCTAGCTTTTGAGACCTATTAAGATTAGTGCTTCTTGTAGGTTTTGACGATCAAGTGGATTAGCGTTGCTTTCCGAGACGCAGCGTACTATAGTGTAATTCTTCGTGCTTTGTCCTATCAAGGTGGGCTTACTTTACAAAAGTAAAATTGAGTTATATGCTCTGATATTTCATGAAATGCAAACTGTTTATCCAATAAAAATGTTTTTGTGCGCTCTACTCTGTTTAAGGCTCGTAAATGTATCGATCGAGATTCTCTTTAAACCTAACACGTTAATTGAGAATTGTGTACACCGTTAGTTGTTTGGTGGGTTGATCTCCATCGGGCACTAACCAAGTAATGAGGCGTTATAAGGGTGCTTGTCGGATGTGTTCCGAGTACGTCATGTTATTATGGTGCTTGTCCGGATACGCCCGGCACATCATGGATTGTCCGGTTCGTCCCGGCGACAATAATGGGAGAATGTGATCCGACGGTGGCTAGAGGTCGGGATCAAAGCGAGTAATGTAAGAGTCGTGACAATGGGCCCAAATGAATGAAATATTTTGCATGCTTAGAAGTGGTTTCTCTTTTAAAACCTTCTAAGTTATGCTATCATGATTGGATAAAGCGATTTACGGATTTATGAAATGTTTATGAAAATGCATGCCCACCGAGTACATTAGTACTTAGCCCAAATATTTTCCAAATGTTTTCGGGTTGATCAATGGCCGACGAAGGCAGAGTCGAGATTTGAGTTCACTCCGTATTTTGACGGATTATTCCGTATTTAGACTTCGTGATGAATTAACTCTAATTTTATTTTCCCTTCTTGTCATGACTTGAATTGTACCTTTTGATGAGCTTAGACTACGAATCCTTGATGTTTAGCATTTTGACGTATTTGGCTATTAGAAGCACGAAACTAAACTTGTGATCCCGAGGATAATTATTGTTTTGATTGGATTACATCATTCGATGTCTTCAGTTTTCATTTAGGAAGCTATTCCCAAATTCTAAGGGTTTATTGCCTTGACCGTTCGAGTCAACTTATTTACTTCATATTTCTTATCATTTTTATTCGTCGAGCCTCGATTTACGAGCTTCAGTTACATTAAGAAATCGGGCTGTGACAGAGTGGTATCAGAGCGTAAGTTTTCTTTCGTGTCTCGATCGCCAAAACCTTTTCATGTCGAGTCTAGAATAGTATCCTAGACTTCTTGAAATCTCGATGACTCAACACCGTCACGCCAACCGATCAACAAAGGTATGATTTTAAAAGTTTCAAAGTTTTGACTATGAAATCATGTATGCCATTGATGAAAGTTGTCATGTGAATTATCAAGTTATTTTCATATGTTGTTTTGTGAATTGTTTAATTATTTCCACAATATCATTGTGAGTCATTGTACTCAGATAAGCTAAGTTCATTGTCGTGTTAGGGACAACCCGAACCCTTAACGACAAATGAAATCGATTATCGAATTAGATTTTCAAATCTTTTCGATCATGCATGAGACTGTTATCTAAGTTCATTGTCGTGTTAGGGACAACCCGAACCCTTAACGACACAAAAGAAATTGATTTTCGAATTAGATTTTCAAATCTTTTCGATCATGTATAAGACTGTTGGAACCTACATGATAATAGCTTCCACAAAAACGAAAATGATTGATGACGATTTTGGAT
Source organism: Salvia rosmarinus (assembly GCA_036937905.1). Taxonomy (NCBI): domain Eukaryota; kingdom Viridiplantae; phylum Streptophyta; class Magnoliopsida; order Lamiales; family Lamiaceae; genus Salvia; species Salvia rosmarinus. Next base: position 4,869 of record JAODLM010000338.1, read on the forward strand.
TCATATCCTGAAATGATTGAAATAAGGTATGGGTTCTATCACAAACTGTGTGTACCCAAGGACTGTTTTGAAACGTAAGTCGTGATAGCCTCGCTATAACAACTTAGAAAGAACTAGTTCACTGTTTCACATAGAAGCGCTTGAACATAGAAGTGACATGGAAAAGATTGAGGATTCATTTGAGTTACACCATTATGGTTATGATTAGTTCTCATGTAGGTGTTAACTTATCAAGAATGAAAGACGTACCGATAGAGAATGTTAGGGGCCGAGGGCGAGGGGCGATGGCGATGGCGTGGTCGTGTACAAGGAAGAGGTTTTGTCCATCAGGAACCTAACCCACAAGTAGCACCGAACCGTACGACTGAAGAAAGGTTCCGCAAAGAGAAACCTCCGATGTTCGATGGACTAGGTGATCCGATGGATGCTGAGAAATGGATACGAGCTGTGGAACGGATTTTCAACTATATCCGATGTGAAGACATGGAAAAAGTGAAGTGCGCCACCTACCGACTTGTGGAAGAAGCGACTTACGGTGGGAGTCGGTGAGACGCATCATGGTGAGGAGGAACTCGAGAACCTCACGTGGGAAGAATTGAGGCGCATTGCACGGTAAGTACATACCAGGATGCTACCGTCAGAAGAAGCAGAACGAGTTCTGGAATCTGAAGCAGAGAATTGGAACAGTCACTGAATATGACAGAGCTTTCAACCAACTGTCAAGGTATGCACAACATCTGGTGGACACTGATGCAAAACGCGCTGAGAAGTTCAGAAACGGATTACGTCACGAGATAGCGATTTCCCTAGCAAGTCAAGGTGATCTTACATATGCACAGACGCTGAGCAGGGCTCTTACCATCGAGTCACTTCTACCAAGAGAGAAAGGAAAAACTCCCATGCAGGCTGTGCATGCGCCATCTCAGGACAATGGCAAAGGGAAGAGAAAATGGAATGAGGGTAATGGAGGAAACTTTGGAAACGGAAAGAAACCCTGGAAACCAACAAAGGCAAATCCATGGTCCTAGAGGAAACCAAGGACAACCACCAAACGCGAGGGCCTACGCTCTGAACCAGAAGCAAGCGGCCCGAGCACAGGAAAATCTGACCGGTATGACCAATGTGACTGGTATACCTGTTATAGCTTTGTTCGATACGGGGACATCACATTCTTTCATTTCACATGCTGCTTGTAAGGCTTTAGACTTAACTCTGAACCATCTAGTGAAGCTTTAGTGATTAGCACACGGTGGAGAAAGAATGTCTGAATATATATTACCTCGAACTTAGAATTGAACATAGGTGTGAAGAATTTAGGCGGACTTATATGTCATCTCTAAGATAGAATTGATATCATCTTAGGAATGGATTGGCTCACCAAAGTCAATGCCACAATCTTGTGTAACGAAGAAAGATCTCCTTCCGACCACTTGGAAAGGAAGGGACAATTTTCATGGGATAAGAATGGAAAAGGAGTATCGATAATATCGCCATGGAAGCCACCAAGATTATGAAGAAAGGAGATTACAATGCATTTCTCGTCAGCTTGACAAGAAAACCAGAGGCGGAGAAAACAATTGGAGGAATTCCAGTGGTTCAAGAGTACAAAGATGTTTTTCCGGAAGAATTGCGGGTATGCCACGGATCGGCAATTAGAATTACAATCGACTTAGAACCCGAGCAGCTCGAGATCAAAAGCACCAGATAGGATGGCCCCTTTGAATTACAAGAATTAAAGATTCAGTTGCAGGAGCTGTTGGACCTAGGTTTCATACAACCTAGTGTATCGACATGGGGAGCACCAGTCCTATTCGTCAAGAAGAAAGACGGAACATTGAGGATGTGCATCGATTACAGAGAGTTGAACAAGCTCACTATTAAAAATAGATATCCTCTCCCCAGGATAGACGACTTGTTCGACCAACTGAAAGGAGCTGGAGTATTTTCCAAGATAGACCTAAGGTCTGGATACCATCAGCTCAAAATGAGAAGGGATGATATTCCTAAGACAGCGTTTAGAACGCGTTACGGACATTAAGAGTTCACAGTAATGCCGTTTGGGTTGACAAATGCCCCAGCTGTTTTTATGGATCTGATGAATAGAGTATTCCATCAGTATCTCGATAGTTTCATCTTAGTGTTTATCGATGATATTCTCATCTACTCTAAGACCGAGGAACAACATGAAGAGCACTTGCGTGTTGTACTCGAGATTTTGCGAAACGAAAAATTATACGCCAAATTCAGCAAGTGTGAATTTTGGTTAAAGGAAGTGATGTTCCTCGGACACATCGTGTCAGCCGAGGGAATCAAAGTAGATCCTGCTAAGGTGGAAGCCGTCAAAGGATGGAGGACACCATCAAACGCCAATGAGATCAGAAGTTTTCTCGGTTTGGCAGGATACTACAGACGATTCATTGAAGAATTCTCAAAATTGGCTAGGCCAATGACACAGCTTTTAAGAAAAGGGACCAAGTATACTTGGACCGAAGACTGTGAGAAGAGTTTTCAAGAGCTCAAGACCAAGCTAACCATCGCTCGGTGTTAGCAATCGAGGAGAATGAAGGATTCGTTGTTTACACGGATGCCTCAAAGTTGGGATTGGGTTGTGTACTAATGCAAAACCGGAAGGTGATAGCATACGCATCTCGTCAATTGAAGCCACATGAGTTGAATTATCCGACTCATAACTTAGAGTTAGCTGCAGTCGTGCATGCTTTGAAGATTTGGAGACACCACCTTTATGGAGTTAAGTGTGAAATCTTCACAGATCATAGAAGTTTAAAGTACTTTTTCGAGCAGAAGGATCTGAATATGAGATTTCAAATTTTATTTATTACCCAAGTTCTGTCATTGAGTTTAACTCTATGATCTAGTTTTAACTGGGAAATCACTTGAGTTTTCTCTTTTCGTGAAAGAAGTTTACAAACAGAAAATTTCATAAAAGAGTCATTTTGTAACCAAGCCTTCATGTGACTGAGAAGGATTTGTGACGGGTCTGGCCAGCCCATATGACCAAAGACATCTCAGTAGTCGTCATTCTGATCTTCGGATCCTATATTCCAATTATTCAATTCAAGGAACATATTGGTTCAAACTCTCAAAAGTACAATCGACTCGAATTTCGAACCCTTACACTTGTAAGTTGTTTTGATAAGTTTTCTTCAATCCTCGGAACTAATAAGTACGATGTAGGTTGACTTACCTTGTCACCTAAGTTTTCAGAATTTGTAAGTGATAGACATCAAGTTATGACGTAGAGAAGTTCTCGATGAGACGAGATATATTCTTTCCCTATGATACACATAAGTACGACGACCCTTGAGGGGTTTTGCAGATACTGATGACAGTAAAGTTATACCCCCATGCGAGTGTTATGATAAGGAAGTTATGAACGAAATACTCTTTAGCATTGAGTGCAAGAGTAGAAGTAAAGGAATATATATGATATTCTTGAGAAATAATCTCATATTAATATTTTATAAAGAGAGAGATTACAACTTATCTTCAAGATAGTTGATTGTCCTTAAGACCTCGTTAGGTTGGACATGTTTAAAGTTGGTGATGCACGAGACTCTTTTCAATGGACACATAAGGAATGATAGCATCCTTGTTAACAAATCTCTCGCTTTATACCTCAACCCTTAGAATTATGCTTGAGCATAATTGATTCCAATATACGAGACCTTGTATGGTCAAAAATGTCGATCACCTCTTTATTGGGACGAAGTGGGAGAAAGGAAGTCGCTAGGTCCCGACCTAGTACAAAGAAATGGTTGAGAAAGTCGATCACATTAAACAAAGAATCAAAGAAGCTCAGATGACAAAAGTCTTACGCCGATAAGCGTCGTCGACTTAGAATTTAATGTCGGGATCGAGTTTTTCTTAAAGTTTCTCCTTCAAAGGGAATTATACGTTTTGGTAAGAAAGGAAAGTTACGACCCCGCTATATAGGACCTTTCGAGATCCTAGACAGAATAGGCCTTGTAGCCTATAGGTTGGCTTTGCCACCAAGCATTGGAGACGTACACAATGTGTTCCATGTCTCGAAATTAAGGAAAAATACGTGTTTGATCCGAAACATGTAATTAAGTACGATGAAGTAGTCCTAGCCAGGACTTAAGTTATGAAGAAATACCTGTCCAAATTTTGGATAGAAAAGTTCAAGTTTTACGGAACAACAAACAAATTGTTCTCGTCAAAGTAAAGTGGAATCATCACGGTACGGAGGATGCCACATGGGAACTTGAGGACAAAATAAAAACTAAGTATCCCGATTTAGATTACCAAGGTATGGAATTTCGAGGACGAAATTTTTATAAGGATGGAGGGATGTCATATCCCGTCTTTCTTAATAAGATTAGAAGGACTTTCGAACTTAGAATTATAAGATGATTCGTGCCCGATGAAAGAAAATTTTTAAATTCCAACAAAAGATTTATTTCATTGAATTTTATGAAGTGAAAATGAGAATTATTATATATAATATATAATCGAATACGATTTATATATATATATTTTTATATAAATCATTATATCAATAATATCATGTCAACGTTTAAATTATTAATTCATCGTCCTTAGGATCGAATTTGAAGCCCGTGAGAATAAATCGTATAATGGGCTTTGGTTTAACGAGGCCCAAAATGAAAGCCCATGGGTAATAAAAACCCTACACTATATAAGCTTCTTCTTCTTCCTTTGAAACCCTAGCCTCCCAAATCTCACTCATTCTTGCAACTTCAGTAAAAACAAATCCTCAAAGGTAGACTTTAATTCTCTTCATTTTTATGAGTATATGCGTATATATGTATGTATATGATTGTAGGTGTGTCCGTATGTTGAGAGAGATGTTTGAGTGAGGGACCGAGAGGTGATGGACGAGAGGTGAGGAGAGGGGTCGGGCGGCGCCCGTGCCGGCAGCTGATGGCTATGTGTGGTCGCCGTCGTGTGTGTGTGTTGTGCTCGCCGTCGTTCATGTGTGTGCGTTCGTGTATGTGTGTGTCATCGTATGTGTGTGTGTGTGAGTGCACGAGAAGGAGAGAGGCGATGGTGGCTGGCGGCGCGACGTCGCGGGATCCAGCGTCTGCAGCTGCGGCCGCCACCGTCGTGAGTGTGTATTCATGCGTGTGTGTGTGCCGCGCCGCGGCGTGCGTGTGCGCAAGGTCGATGGTGTGAGTCGTCGTTGCGTCTTGCGACGTCGGCTGAGAGGAACCGAGAGGAGGTCACGGACTGGGAGGGAGGAGCGGCGCGGGCGACCTCGTGGCGTCGCCGGTGTGAGCCGAGAGAAGAGTGAGAGATGTGAGGTGGGAGAGAGAGAGAGAGAGAGAGGCGTGAGAGGTGGGGAGAAATGGAGAAAACAAGAAAAAAAATGGGTCGCGGAATCCGGTCGCTGCGCGACAGGCGCGAAAAGCGCCGGATTGTGGAAGGAGAATTAGGTTTAGGGTTTGAGAGTTGGGTTGGGCTTGTGTTGTATTAATTAAACGGGTGGATTCATTTTATTAATATGTGTTGGGCTCTTTTATTAAATGGCTTTGGGCTATTTTTTTATTTATTCACAATAAATTAATGTAGAGATGGGGTGACTTAATTAATTCATAATGTTAATGGGCTTTTTAATTAAATGTTGATGGACTATGGAATTATTTTAATTCGGGCCGTAATTTAAATTGTGAGTTGGGCTCCAGTGAATTTAATTGTAGTTGGACCTTAATTAATTTAAATCTTTGGGCTCAATTAATTAAATAATAGTTGGGCTTAGATTTAATTAATGATTGAGCTTTAATTTGATTAATTAGTTAACTTGCTTTAATTAATTAAATCCTTAGACTTTAATTAATTAAATAAATAAGGTTTAACTTTAAGACTTAATTAATTAAATTATATTAAGTCTTATTAATTAAATAATTAACTTAAACTTAATCATAAGTTTAAATTATTTAATTATGGTAAGTTAATTAATTAATTAATTAATTACTATTAAGTTAATTAATTAATTGATTAAGTTAAGGTTAAGTTCAAGTTTAAATTATCTTTAATTTATGATTATGACTTACTTAATTAATGTAATTAATTTCTTTTAATGAAATTAATTAAGTTATGATGATTAAATAAATTAAATTATGTTAAACAAGTGCATAATTTGATAATTATATTATGTGTTATATTGCGAGAGTCCTTAATATATGTATATATGATTTTAGTATGCAATTTAATTGTATTATACTTTTGTAAAAAGTATTTAACAAAGGAAGATTATGAAATTTAATTGCTTTTAAACGAAAAGTCGAGCAAGGTATTGTTGGTGCCTTAGCCGAGATAAATTAGTTTTCAAATTTAATTATATTTCAAAATCCGGCTTAACGAATCATAAGCTAGTATCCTCATTTACTTGAACTTAAGGCTAGCTTTTCGAGACCTATTAAGATTAGTGCTTCTTGTAGGTTTTGACGATCAAGTGGATTAGCGTTGCTTTCCGAGACGCCGCACTATAGTGTAATTCTTCGTGCTTTGTCCTATCAAGGTGGGCTTACTTTACAAAAGTAAAATTGAGTTATATGCTCGATATTTCATGAAATGCAAACCTGCTTATCCAATAAAAATGTTTTTGTGCGCCTACTGCTTAAGGCTCGTAAATGTATCGATCGAGATTCTCTTTAAACCCAACACGTTAATTGAGAATTGTGTACACCGTTAGTTGTTTCGGTGGGTTGATCTCCATCGGCACTAACCAAGTAATGAGGCGTTATAAGGGTGCTTGTCGGATGTGTTCCGAGCACGCCATGTTATTATGGTGCTTGTCCGATACGCCCGGTACATCATGGATTGTCCGGTTACGTCCCCGATGACAATAATGGGAGAATGTGATCCGACGGTGGCTAGAGGTCCGGGATCAAAGCGAGTAACAGAAGAGTCGTGACAATGGGCCCAAATGAATGAAATATTTTTGCATGCTTAGAAGTGGTTTCTCTTTTTAAAACCTTCTAAGTTATGCTATCATGATTGGATAAACTGATTTTACGGATTTATGAAATGTTTATGAAAATGCATGCCCACTGAGTACATTAGTACTTAGCCCAAATATTTTCCAAATGTTTTCAGGTTGATCAATGGGCGCTGACGGGGCAGAGCTGAGATTTGAGTTCACTCCGTATTTTGACGGATTATTCCGTATTTAGACTTCCGCTGATGAATTAACTCTAATTTTATTTTCCCTTCTTGTCTATGACTTGAATTGTACCTTTTGATGAGCTTAGACTCTGAATCCTTGATGTTTAGCATTTTGACGTATTTTGGCTATTAGAAGCACGAAACTAAACTTGTGATCCTGAGGATAATTATTGTTTTGATTGGATTACATCATTCGATGTCTTCCGTTTTCATTTAGGAAGCTATTCCCAAATTCTAAGGGTTTATTGCCTTGACCGTTCGAGTCAACTTATTTACTTCATATTTCTTATCATTTTTATTCGTCGAGCCTCGATTTACGAGCTTCCGTTACATTAAGAAATCGGGCTGTGACATCATTTCTTAACTGTGAATTACAAAGTTAATAGTTCACGATGGCAAAGCTTTTCAACTCTTTCTTATTAGTTCTGGCCATTGTCTCTTTCTTATTAGCAGGTATCAAAATATTTTTTGGGTTGTTTTGAACCATTCGGTACCACGGTACCACGATGCATAATATTTATTAGTTTAAATACTATGAGGGATGATAATTGTTAATTTGTTGAATTTTTTTTAAGTTGTAGTTTAATTAAGCTGAATAATTTTGTTATGCAGATGACATGGTTTTGGGTGAAAACAGTGATTGTTTTTTGTGTAGTAAGATATGTCAGACGAAAGTACAAGGACCGTGTATCCCGAGCGTGACAAATTCTTGTGCAAATACCTGCAAAACGGTCATTAAATTCCCCAAGGATTATATCAAGAGCACTTGTTTGCTTGACCTCCAAGGTCGTTCTGTTTGCCAATGTATTTATCATTGTTAGTTTGATAATCTCCACATTTTTTAGTCAATTAAATACATGTTTTGGAGTTTTTGTATATGACATATCCATAAAATAGTGACATGATTACTAAAAAATTGTTATAACTTATAAAGTTACTAAATAATATTGTGACATGTTATGAATGTCTAACTATTTACGTGTCAAATAAAATAACATCATATATGTCACAAAATTTTGTGACATTTGAAATGGGTAATTAATTTTGTGACATATATAGTTATTTGTTGTGATATGGGAGTGTAATTATTTTGTATGACATAAATGGTAGCTATTTTTAATTTTTCATCATGACAGTATTTATAATTAGTTCTTAAAAAGTTATCATAATGAACAATAAAATAGAAACAGAAAAGAAAAGTAAAAAATAAAAGTAAAAAAACGAGTGAGAGAGAGAGAGGGTGAGGTTCGTAAAATTTAGTTATTTTTCTCTGTATAACAAAAATATGTTGACACTTGTATATCAATGATAGCTTTAGATGTCATAACACTCATTATATTTATAAATTCAATAAAATTTATTCATATTTTTACACGTTTTGACCCAGAAGGCCTGACAAACCTTTCACATAACACTTTTATCTTTTGCATGTTTCCAGTTTATAGAATAGATTTTAGTTTAGCTTTAGATAATCCAGTTTTTACATTGAGTTCAGTTTTCAGATTCCTTTTGCTTCCAGTTTCGTATTTTAGTTTTGTTCGAGAATTCAGTTTATTTAAGGATTCGAGTTGCTACATTGTTCATCGTAGAATCCTACGGTTTTATTTATCTAATTCAGTTTATGTTATCTTTATTTAATTCTTGCTTTAGTATTTTTATTATAAGTAGCTAAATTTGGTATTGATCCTAGGGTTTGTATGTCGACTAGATTCGTATGATTTATCTGTTGATACGATTTTACCGTCTCATTCATGATTCTTGGTTTTAATCCTCATGTGTTGGTACCTGACCAATATTGATGCATGCTAGTTATGTGATTGATGTCCTGGCGGAATTAATTGCATAGTCGATATCTTGAATACATAATACAGATTTTACCTTGAGACCTGGCGGAGATAGGTGAACTGTATGAGGTTATTCTTTGTGTGATTTTGGTAATTAACTTACTTCTCTTGAGACCCGACGGAGATAGAGTTTAGGCTAACCTACTACGATAGGCTGACCTGGCGGAAGACTCTAGTTACATTAATGATCCTTCATATGAATGTGGATTAAATTGGTAAACAGATTAATAGGTTAAATTGTGTGAATCGGTTAGTTATACATCCTAGTGTCGCCTTTCATATCCGAGTTCATTCTTCTTTTATTTTTAGTCTAGTTTTATATCATCTCTCTTGATATTGTTGTTCGGATAGTAATAATAAAGATTATGTGTTAATTATTTGGTGTATTTTCGAGTTGCAGTCCATGTGGATACGATATATATACTTGTTTTACTATCATTTATTTTGGTAGGAAATAAGCGATCCAAAATTTGATCGCTTTATTTTCACCAAAATAAATCTTATTTCCTACCAAAATAAATGATAGTAAATACAACAAGTATTATATCGCATCCACGAGACCGATAATCGAAAACACAAGAATAATTAATACGTAATCTTTGATTATTATTCAGCAACAAAATCAAGAGATGAGATTATCAAACTAGACTCAAATTGAAATAAGAATAAATTTAGATATGAAAGACCTAATTCTGTGGATGTACTTAACCCAACCAGATTCACATAATTTAACCTATTAATCTGTTTACCAATTTAATCCACATTCATATGAAGAATCATTAATGTAACTACAGTATTCCGCCAGGACATCCTATAGTAGTAGGTTAGCTTAAGCTCTATCTCCGCCAGGTCTCAAGGTAAAATCTGTATTATGTATTCAAGATATCGACTATGCAATTAATTCCACCAGGACATCAATCACATAACTAGCATGCATCAATATTGATCAGGTAACAATACATGAGAATTACAGCCAAGAATCATAAATCATGAATGAGACGTTAAAACAGTATCAACAGATAAATCATACGAATCTAGTCAGACATATAAACCCTAGGATCAATATAGAATTTAGCTACTCATAATAAAAATACTAAAACAAGAATTAAATAAATAAAACATAAACTGAATTGAATAGATAAAACCGTATGAATCAACGATGAACAATATAGCGACTTGAATCCGTAAATATTTTGAACTCTCGAATAAAACTAAAATACAAAACTGGAATCAAAATAATTCTAAAAGCTATAACGAAAACTAAATGCAAAATGAATTGAAAAGATTAATAAAAATATGCTATGTGGAAGGATTGTCAGGCCTTCTGTCGTGTAAAAGCTTCCCCTCGTTTTGTCTCGGCTGCGCACATATATGAAACCCTAGACCGTCTTAGCTCGCGAGACTTGCTCACGAGCGAGTGTCACGATAGAAGGTCGCGAGCGATAGCTTCTTCCACGCGTCCGTCTTTTCTCGCGACCTTCACTCACGATACAGTGTTGCGAGGAAGACTCACGAGGCGTTGTGCTTCTCGCGGTCAGGCTAGCGACCGCTAGTGTGGTCGCTAGCCTCCTGTTACTTTTCTCCGTATTTACTCGTGAGTTCTCTTCGCGTGCCTATGTCGCGATCTCTCTCGGCCCAAAAATCCCTTTATCTCGTGATCCACCTTTTTGACATCTAAACTTGTGCAAAAACGACATGAAATACACACGGCATAATATCTTTCAAGGTAAACATAAATATATCGAATGACAGCTCAAAAGATCACTTATCAATTATAAACTAAACAAATATAGCCTTATAAATTAGGTAAAAATGAGGTTTATCAACTTATTTTTCACCAATTTAAATGATAGTAAAAAAACAAATATCTATATCGTATCCACAGGACTGCAACTGTAACAGCTCACTATTCCAAAGGACGGATTAGCAGAGACTATTACTCGGAACGAGAATTAAGAAACGTAACAAGGACATAGAACATTGAATTGTGAGACATATATCAGGAATACTTCTATAACTTCAAAATGTTTGAGATTTGACATACATGATATACATATGACTTAGCATTCTTGCAGCGGAAAACATGTGAATTACACATATGACGATGTGTACTCAAGGTACTAACTTTCAGCGACATAAGATTCCTACTGCTCAACACTGCTCCATCGCATCACTACCAACTCGCACATTTAAAACAAACATGCGGTCGAGTACAAGAATGCACTCAATGGGCTTATGCCAAAAATATTTTTCATTGAATTACACTGTCCCATCAGTAACACACGAGGTTTTATTTGAAATGCTCGTGCTTATTAAACATTTTCTTTCATTTTCATAAAGTTCGTCTGCCCGGACATATTTTCTTGTGTATGATCCGTATCCTTTCTCATATAACATCATCTCACATCACTCTCACGCCGTAGAAGGTGGCTTACTTCCACAGACGCGGGACCGACCGAGCATTGTCCTTTCGACACTCGGCCACCGTTAAGTGTACACGTTAATCCTTGCTAGAATTCTTCATCTAGCATAGGATCCAAATTGATTTTCACTCATAGTTGGCCCCAACACATCTTTCATAGTTGGCGAACCAACACATTTGATAGGATCCATACATAAAACATAAATATTTTGGGCGATAATTAAATAACATTTCATCATCATTTCTCAACGAAGCATCGTAAATAAATACTTTTCATTTCAAGAAAGCATAATAAATAAAGCATTTGTCATTTTGAAGAAAAGAAGCCCACCGCACGCTCTCTTCTCAACAAGACTTTCGTTCCTTTACTTTCGCTGCTTACTTTGTGCTCCACCTTTACGTAAGAAACTAATTTATAACGCCGGTCGATTTTCATCGAAAATTCTAACTAAGACGAAACATTTCCCACGCCTTCTTACAAATAAATTAGGTCAAACGTTGAACTCATATCGACATTTCTAGATAGAATGATTTCAATTATGAAATCGATTCTCATAAAAGAGATATTCTTATATCCCTAATACGCTTTACACGCCTTAGTGTATTTATTCCACGAAAATCATATTTCGACTAGACGCACAACATAACATTGTTCACGTGTTATGTAACAGCCCACTAATCCAAAGGACATATTAGCAGGGACTATTACTTGAAATTGGATTAAGAAACATAAGGGTAGAATAGGATACCAAACCATGAGACATAATTCAAGATAACTTCTAGAACTTCATGACATTCAAGATAAAACACACATAATTTACATATGAGACTAGACCATCAAATCTTTAACAAAAGGGTTCAACTGATCTGAAGGTAATTAGTTTCAAACTCAAAATATAACTTAGTGTTCTTTGCAGCGGAAAAATATGTGAAGTACACATATGACGATGTGCACTCAAAGTTCTATTTATCAGCGACAAAAGATTCCGACTGCTCAACACTTCACCATCCCATCATCAGCCCAACCCGCACATTTAAAAACCAACATGCATGGCTAAGTACAAGAATGCACTTAGTGGACTTATGCCAAAAACATTTCATAACTTTATTTCGATCAGACGTACAACATAACATTGTTCACGTATTTAACATATTTCATACGTCCACAACTTAGTCAAGTCATTTGACTTTCTATAACATATTTTGCAACCTTAATATATATAATTATTAATATACATATATACACTCAATTTCTTGTCGATTTCTAATCACATTATCATAAGTCTTGATTTTCACGTTAATCAACAATCATGCTCAAAATACACATAAGTATGATTTAACTTGAACATAACTTTTCACTTTTCAACCTTACGTCACTTAACTAAATATTTCGATATAACATAGTATACCTTGATTTAAAATCACATAAATTCATAGTATGTCTAAAACATATTTTGGAACATAATATGTGATTATACTTGATAAAATAAATTTAAAACTTTAAACCTTATAACATATAATTTTCGGTCCTTTTGGTTTATTAACCAAAACTTGTGCATAAATTATCATAACATACTATATTAACATAGGATCAATAATATGTAATAATATTAGTCATAGAAAAAGCTGTACACTATAAATTCTCATAACATACTATATTAACCAAAGGTCGTGAGCCAAACTCATGAGGAAGCACGAACAATCGTCGCGACCTTCTATCGCGACACTTGCTCACGAGCTAGTCTCGTGAGCTAAGGCACCTAGGGTTTCATATATGTGCACAATGTAATGCAGAAGAGGGAGCTTTTACGAAGACGATGATGACAACCCTTTTTCATAGAACACATTTTTTACCTTAGTTTTTCATTCCGAATATTTTAGCTTAGTTTATCAAGATTCTTTTCATTCCAGCCAGTATTGTAGTTTTGTTCGAGAGTTCAGTTTATTTACGGATTCGATTTGCTACATTGTTCATCGTGGAATCCTACGATTTTATTTATCTAATCCAGTTTATGTTATCTTTTTTAAATTCTTTCTTTAGTATTTTTATTATGAGTAGATAAATTCCGTATTGATCCTATGGTTTGTATGTCTGAATAGATTCGTATAATTTATCTGTTGATACTGTTTTGTCGTCCCATTCATTATTTATGATTCTTGGCTTTAATTCTCATGTGCTGGTATCTGACCAATATTGATGCATGCTAGTTATGTGATTGATGTCCTGACGGAATTAATTGCATAGTCGATATCTTGAATACATAATACAGATTTTACCTTGAGACCTGGCGGAGATATGTAAACTGTAGGAGGTTATTCTTTGTGTGCTTTTGGTAATTAGCTTACTTCTCTTGAGACCAGACGAAGATAGAGTTTAGGCTAACATACTACTATAGGCTGTCCTGGCGGAAGACTATAGTTACATTAGTGATCCTTCATATAAATATGGATTAAATTGGTAAACAGATTAATAGGTTAAATTGTGTGAATCTGGTTAGGTTAAATACATCCCTAATGTCAGTCTTTCATATATGAGTTCATTCCTATTTTTATTTCTGTCTAGTTTAATCATCTTCTCTCTTGATTATGTTGCCTGAATAATAATCAAAGATTCTGTTTAATTATTCACTGTGTTTTCGATTATCAGTCTCTGTGGATATGATATAATACTTGCTGTTTTTACTATCATTTATTTTGGTAGAAAATATAGCGATCGGCTAACATGGGCTCAAAATCTAGGGGATCGGGTGGAGGTTTTTGCCCGCCGACTTCAATTAATACGTGGTGGGTTTCATTATCCTTGCTCCTTAGCCGTGCCATGACTCGGGATCCTTCACAATTGGCCTCGCACTTGGGCCTATCCTTTCTCTTACCGTCCTTCCTACGGGACGATCCATCATTCTCTTCCTTATGAGGATCTCGTACTTGTAAAACAACATGCTCGACCACTAGATCAAGTACAGATATAGTGAAGCAACTCCTAACATAAGCAACAATAGGCTTATCATCGTTAGACACACTAGAGTGGAATGTCTCCGTCTTCCCTAACACAATCAAACCTATAGTACCCTTAATTAAAATCAATTTGGGTGCCGTCGTGGCCATGAATGGCCTTCCCAATAATAATGGTTGTCCATTCTCTCACTCTCTCCAGCTGCCTCACCCCTATATCCATCACAACAAAATCTGGAGACCATTAAATTACCCATTGGTCGATCCTCGCCTCGACAATCAGTTTACTAAATCCTATTAGACGCTAAGTTTTCGGATGGAAGATTTTTATCATTGGCTTCGTCATATGCTTTTCGATATTGTATCTTTAAGCACTTAGTTTGTTGCCATGACTCCGTCAACTTGTTCATCAAGATTGAGGTCGATTTCCTCTAATGAGTTAACTAACTCTTTATCTAAGAATTTTGGTTGGACGTCATCAGCTTCCAATTCTTCTTCAAACAAATGGTCTGTCAGGGCATAATTTCTTAAAAGGATTGTCCCATAGACTATATATATATATATATATATATAGATATATAAAGTTTTGAGATCTAATCAAAATCAGCTTCAATTCCAAATTTCCAACAAATACAGTAAAGCAATTTGATTCTTTGTTCTCAAATTTGGAACAATATATATTTTTTAGTTTCAAAAACTAATTCAATAAGAAGTAAGGTTGTGTGTACTCTCTCTCGCTATGCATGCAGATCAAATCAATGAAGATCAACAACTACTCATTCTCTCGTTAAACCACTCGTCAATGAGGAATCACAAATCAAGGCAAATCATGAATAGAAAGCAAAAAACTCATTCACTTAAAATTCTCATCATACTATCGTAACTAACAGCTTAAAGTCAAACAAACAACTATACACAAGCATCAAATCACCAACATGAAAAAAAGCAAGGGAAATAATGACAACCAACCCCTCCACACTTAACATCAAGAAATGACCTCATTGCATAAAAATTAATGAGTTAGGTTAAGCAAAACTTCCCTAAATAAAAGTGTTGGCAAAGCTATGCAAGTGGTGACTGAAGGGCATCATTGCACTCATCTTCTTCACCTCTTGTTCCCTCCTAATGTCTCTTTATTCAACCCAAACTTGCGGGTCAACAACAGCACAAAAAATGGAGAAAACAAGCAAAAGAAAAGAAAAGAAAGAACATGATGGTTGCTTCCCACACAACCTAAGTTTACCGTCGCCAGTCCAACCAATAAAGCTCATCAAGCCAGCCAATCTAGGGTGAGTAGCTTTGCCTCAGCTCTCATCATTCATCGCTCTTGTGCTAACATGCGCTCAAAATCCAGGGGATCAGGTGGAAGTTTTTGCCCGCCGGCTTTAACTAATCCGCGATAGGGTTCATTATCCTTGCTCCCTAGTCGTGCCATGACTCAAGATCCTCCACACTTGGCCTCAGACTTGGGCTCCTCCTTTCTCTTATCGTCTTTCCTTCGAGACGGTCCATCTTTCTCTTCCTTATGGGGATCTCGTACCTGTAAAACAACATGCTCAACCACTGGATCAAGTACAGATACAGTGAAGCAACTCCTAACATAAGCAACAATGGTCTTATCATCGTTAGGCATACTAGAGTGGAAATCTAACACAGTCAAACTGATAGTACCCTTAATTAAAATCAATTAGGGTGTCGGTCATGGCCATGAATGGTCTTCCAACAGTAATGGTGGTCCACACTCTCTCTCTCTCTTGTCTCATCCCATATATCCATCATAACAAAATCAGTGGAGACCATAAAATTACGCATTGACTGATCCTCAGTTTCTCTGACAATCAAGTTTACTAAATCCTATTAGACACTAAGTTTTCAAATGGAATATCTTTATCATCGGCTTTCGTCTTATGCTTTTCAGATATTGTATGTTTAAGCATTTAGTCTGTTGTCATGACTCCGTCAACTTGTTCATCAAGAGTGAGGCTGATTTCCTCTAACGAGTTAACTAACTCTTCATCTAAGAATTTTGGTTGGACATCATTAGCTTCCAATTCTTCTTCAAACAAATGGTCTGTCAGGTTAGGCATAATTTCTTGAAAGGGTTGTCTCACAGACTTTGCATCAACTGAATTGTCTCAGGGAAGATATATTTATATATATATATATATAGAGTTTGTTTCAAATAAGAACCAATTTTGAGTTCTAATCAAAATCACTTCGATTCCAAATTTCCAACAGATACAATAAAGCAATTTGAATCTTTGTTCTTAAATTTGAATAATATATATTTTTAGTTTCTAAAACTAATTCAATAAGACAAAAAGTTTGTGTGTAATCTCTCGCTATGCATGCGGATCAAAGGTGATAGTTTTATGAAAATAGTACTCCTCCGTCCCTACCTAATTAGCACAACACTTTTGCACACATATTAAAAAAAATGGATTAAGGGTTTAATTGTGTTGGTCCCACAAGATTTAATGTTAATAAAGTAGAGAGAGAAATAGAATTGGAGAGAGAAAGAGAGTAGAATATGGAGAAATGATTGGAGAGAGAGAGTGGATTAAGTGATTTAATTTTCGCCATTTTGGCGTGCTAATTGGTTTAGACAACCCAATTTGGCAAGTGTGCTAATGAAATTTTGGGACGGAGGGAGTAACAATTATTTTGAATAAAAGTTACAGTTGTTCTGAATAAAAGCGAGTCTATAATAGTTGTTCTAAAAAAATTAACTAATATTCTTGCCGAGTCTAGCAAAAATAACATTCTTTTTATGTAAGTGACAATTGATATTAGACAATATTCATTAATAAAGTGACAGTTGTTTTTTTTTTTTTATCTTTTACCAAGGATACACAATTTCAGTAAAAATGATTGTTATTCTAGATAGAAGTGACAATGAATAAAATGGATCGGATCCAGCTCGAAAAATATCTCGATTTAGCTTAAACTTAGCAATATCCACCCGACGCAATTACACCCCATCAACTACCATCAAGAACTAAATATATTGTTTTAGAGGGAAAAGATATTGTATTTATTCAATTCAGGCCATCTGCTATTAAGGATGTCAATTGGGTCAACCCACTCAGCTAGCCCATAATTTCAGGCTATTTTGGTTCAGGTTAATCAGACTTTTCTCCTGGTCTATTTTGGCTCTAACCTGATTCCATTCGTTTTCGGGCTAGCCCGTTGGGCCATAATGTTTATGAAAAAAAATTGAGATGTATAAATTTTTCTTGATAACTATTTTCTTATAACAAAAACATTAAATGATTATCTTTCTTCAGTTTTCATGTCAGAAAGTTTTTTATTAGGTGTTGGAGAAATTCAAAATGCATTCTACAAAGAAAAATAAAAATTATTGTCAAATAAAAAAGAAAGTAATGAAGTTTGACAACCATGTAATAAGAAATTTTTTGGTTAGTCGGGCTAATACATTAAATTTTTGGGCCAAACCTATCGAGCTTGTATTATTTTCTATTGGGCTAAAACATTTCGTCTCTAACCTTTTTTTCTTGGTCTATTCTGACCGACCCGTCGATTTTAGGCTAAATCAACATTCCTATTTGTTATAATATCTAAAAGCCACATAGGAAAATTAATGTTTCATTTAGCTCATTATAAATAGTATTCCCTCTTCGGTTAATAGTTTTTTCTCAATTAGACGAAGGGTTATAGTGAGGATTGAACTTTAGACCTATTTGTTAATATAGAGGGTCTTCGCCACTTCAGTTAAGAGTTTAAGCTTCATATATAATAACCTTACATTCTTACTACATACTCACAAAATAACTACATTAATATTGAGATCATGTATCCTCTCAAGTATTTAATTATACGTTAAAATGTAATCAATGATTTGGTACTGCTCAAACGTTGACATAAAACACTAACATGGGATCGGACGATCTTGAAGATCCTTAAGCAATAATGTATTTACGATTGCAGGGACAAATTGTTTATTTAATTTCTATTATACGCTTTCTTTTCCAATAATATCAAAGAATTTTCAGAAGAATAATCTTATCCCAAAGACCACTAAGCTTACATTATTTAGAATCAACGTTGGGAAAACGGGTAAATACAAAAATCTACCAAGAATAGGCAGCGGCAGAAAGTGATAACTAAATACAAATCAAATTTGTAGAATATTAATATTCTTTACCTATTTATCGAACCATAAATCTATATAAATAGGGTGTAAAGAGGCTACTTCCCTCACACTTCTTAATTTATAGTCATACATCATTTCTTAACTGTTAATTACAAAGTTAATAGTTCACGATGGCAAAGCTTTTCAACTCTTTCTTATTAGTTCTGGCCATTGTCACTTTCTTATTAGCAGGTATCAAAAATATTTTTTTGGTTGTTTTGAACCATTCGGTACCACACTAATATTTACTAGTTTAAATACTATGAGGGATGATCATTTTTAATTTGTTGAATTTTTTTAAAGTTGTAGTTTAATTAAGCTGAATAATTTTGTTATGCAGATGACATGGTTTTGGGTGAAAACAGTGATTGTTTTCTGTGTAGTAAGATATGTTAGACGAAAGTACAAGGACCGTGTATCCCGAGCGTGACAAATTCATGTGCAAACACCTGCAAAACGGTCATAAAATTCCCCAAGGATTATATCAAGAGCACTTGTTTGCTTGACCTCCAAGATCGTTCTGTTTGCCAATGTATTTATCATTGTTAGTTTGATAATCTCCCCATATTTTTAGTCAATTAAATACATAAATTTAAAGTCTATGTTATGGTGTATACAAACCCGAGATCTTTGGTTTCATACATTAACCACTCTACTACTAGGCCAACATATACACACAATCTCCTTTTTTTGTTAAACTAGTTGGTTGAATGAATCGGCTAATTAAATACCTTAGTATAAGGGGGGTGTTTGGCTAAACTTATTTTAGAGAGCTTATAATTTCCAAGAGCTTATAAGATGTTTCAAGAGCTTATAAGAGGTAATGTCTCAAGTGCTTATGTAATAACCCGAGAAAAAAAAAAATTAAAACGTAGCCCAACGAATTAATATTTAAAAGTTAACGAACAACTTAATCCGAATCGCTTATTTAAATCTTTTTTTTAAAAAAAAAAAACGAGGAATTTATCGATTAATAACCGAACGATAATGTAATACGATCGGATCCGATAAATCGGATCGCGAATGTGTGCAATGACAATCGAGGTAACAATTTCTCGATATCCTAATCGTCATGGACGAGTCACAATCATCGATCCTCGTTCGGACAAAATGAGTGATATGTCGCTATCGTAAATTGTCTCAAAAATCATAATTATCACTTTGGTCAAAATCCCATTTTTCCTCTTAAGTATCCAATGCCAACTTACAGCAACACCATTTTCTCTCATATTCACTCTCCTCACCTTAATTCCTCACAATTCTTCACAATTCCACTGTCCACTTTCCAAAGTGTTTGAACTATTTGAGGAAGAAAGTCTAACAAGATGAGCCTAGGTTCTTTCTTCAGGGGGTAAGATATTCCAAATACTCATCTTTCAATTATTTATTTTACATCACTGCAACATATTTGTTTTTCCAGAACCGAAGCTCTTGCTGCCAAAACTTCAACAAAACAATTCAGAATAACAAGCACATTCCTCACCAAGGTTCTACCTTATCTATCTACTCCATTTACAAATTCTTTTCTATACTGAATAATGTATGCAAATACATGTATATTGGAAACCAGTGATTTCTACACCTGAATCTTGGAAATAAATTATGATGTGAACAATCCAAACAAATAAAATCACAATTACAGAGCTTAAGAGCTTAAGAGTGTAGCAATTAAAAAGCTTAAGAAAATTCCTAAAATTTTAACGAGCCACAAAGACTCGGCCGTGAGTCGTCGGAGGTGGCCAAGCGGAGAAGGGCGCGGCACAACCACACGGCGATGCCAAGCACCCTCGACAGGGCCTTCCCGGAGCACGACGAGTCAGCGACGGCGGTGACCTGAAAATACAAGACGAGGGTGAGAGATAGTGAGATCCATGTGAGTGAGTGAGTGAGTGCGTGTGTGTGTTCTTGAGATGAAAATGAGAAGAGATGAGAGAACGAGAAATAGAGGGAGGCGACGGCGAAGTCTCGGGCTGGAACAGAGACGGCGCAAGGAGGAGTCGGCTCGGATCTGTCGGCGACGGCGCCAGATCTGGAGTCACAGCGGCGGCGGCGGCAATCGCTCAAAGGGGGAGAAAATAAAGAAATCTGCGTGTGGCGTGTGTTCGTCCGTGGGTGTGTGCATCTATTCGAGAGAGAGAAAGAAGAGGGAAGAAGAATGAGAGTGCGGTGGTCGCGGCGGCGAGGCTCGCCGACCGGCGACGGGCTGGTCGGACATGGAACGGCGGCAGACCGCCTCTGTGTATGTGTTCGCGTATGTGTATGCGTGTGTGCGCACCACGTGAGTGAGGAAAGAGAGGAGAGGTGGTACGGTGGCGACGACCGCGCACCTCTCCGACCGGCGACATGGCCGGCCGGCCATGGAGGCGGCGGCAGTCAGTGCGCATGTGTGTGCGCGTGAGTGAGCCCGAGAGAGAGAGAGATCTAAAATGAAATGGGGGAGGGGGCGGCTAGTGTATTAGGAGTTAGGTTAGTTAATTTTTAATTAGTGTTTTGGGCCTTAATGTTTTGGGCCGAAATTTATTGGTTAATATGGGCCGATTTTTAATTCATTTGGGCCAAACGAAAATGGGCCGAATATTAATTAATCTTTGGGCTTGAGAGTTTGGGCCCGAATATGATATGGGCTCTTGAATTAATTGAGTGAGCATTTAATTAAATGAAAGATGGGCTTGTAGAATAAATTGATATGGCTTTTAATTAAATTGAAGATGGGCTTTGATTTATTTAAATGTTGGGCTAAGAATTGAATTTGGCAATGGACTTGAACTATTCATCTATGGTCCATTAAAATTAAATTAAGGATTTAATAAATTCTATATTAATTACATATGAGATTTAATTTTAGTAATTAAATTTTGGGATTTATTTTAAATTAATTAAATAATAATCTAAATATCAATTAGTTAGAGTGAATTAATCAAATTTATTGGATTGAATAAAGTCTAATTTTTAGAAATTGAATAACATAATTAATTAATTATGTTAAAGAATAATTTGAGAATTATTCTTTTTAAGTGATTTACTTATATAATGAGATAGACCTTATGTATTTTGTTACAAAGGTGTGATGAGAAATAAATCATAATTAGTGGATATCTAAGATTAATTAAATTAATTTGATTGATTAATCAAATATTATTGGACTTTTAAATTTATCCATTTAATTAATATTTAATTATGGATCTACTTAATTAAATTGGAGATTTAATTAAGTAATAAGTTGCTTATGTCAAATAGATGATTGAGAAAATTTTATTTAAGCAACTTAAATTTATAAAACGTTTGTTAGATGATGATTGAATTACGAGAAATATTTATTAATTGTGTAGTATTAGTATGAGTTTCTCGGATAGAATATGTGGGACGTGTGAGACGAGAAACGCGGCGAAGAAATTTTAGCAGTGAATGAGGATTTGGAACTCGAAAATGTTGATACGCGTTAACAAACGACGAATATTAGTTATGAACTTAAGATTAATAAATTATACGAAACGACGTGGAGAAACATCGATGAAAGGGAAGAATGCAACGTCGAAGTGTCACCTATCGTTATGACGAGACGAACCCAATAGACGACATATAGATTGTTAACTGAGTCGTATTGATAACGAAAACCCCGAAACCCAGAAACTCTAAGACTTAAAAGATATCAAGTTTGTCGAATCTTAATGATGCTTATCAAAAGAAACGAATGACGTATTAAATTATATTTCTTACGTTGACAAGGTCCAGCGTGGACGTAAACGAAAACAACAGAGGATCGCTAGCAGGTATTCCAAGAAGGACAATTCTTGAGGTGGGCTTTTCTTGAAACAAAATGATTATGTATAACTCAAAGCATGATTTACAAAAGCTTTATGAAATATTATTGCATGAACTGTTATTGACTGCCAAATATTTATGTTTTGTTGTGTCCATATCTGAGGTTGATTTGTCCAAATGTGGGACGAGAATTGATTGGTATATGTGAATGAGTTGGTCCACCAACGTTAAAAAAGGGTAACGATCGGATCCGACTTAGTTGAGGACTAACTTGGATTGTGTACACGTGTTGTGTGTTAAGGTTAGCTACCTCGACCGGTCACGGCGACTATGTGTAGGTGGCCACTCCATAGTCTTGTGAGCGAACGAACGTATGATTGATGAATGAATTACCAGATATGGAACAACGTGGATGAAATAGTCCGGCCGGACACTTTTGGAAAATGATAAAATATTTGATAGGCATGAGCCTTTTCAACTAAAATCCTCATGTGCTATTGTGGGCAGTTCAATAACTTTTATGAAGAAAATGTTTTCGGCAACGAGTCCACTGAGTACTTTTGTACTTAGCCCTGCATATTCGTTTTTGATGTGCAGGTTGAGTAAGGATTGATGATGGGTGCGAGGTGGTGCAAAGTGGTAGCGGTTTTGTTGCTTTAATTGAAGGGATTTCTAGAACCTTGAGCATGCATCATCATATGTATGTTCACACGTTTATTTGCTGCCAAACTCTGATGTTTTGTTGGTATCTGTTGATTATGACTGCTATCATATCGTATTGAAGCGGAGGTCGTACTGTTCCTGAAGTCATACGATTGGGTTAGACTTGAACATAGAACCTTTTGGCAAGTCTTTCGTGACTTGAGTTTGTACCGATCAACAGATCCCTTTTAGTCTACTGAATTTATTCACAATTGATTGGTTAATCGTATTGGTTTAAACTATATATATCATTGCATTTATCATACCAGTGACGATCCATGTGATCCGTACTTTCTTTAAAAGTCGGGTCGTCACAAAGTGTTATCAGAGCAATTGTTCGCTCTGAACTCTAGAAAGCCCTTCCTTGAATCATAAGTTGAAAGTAGAGTCTTGAAACTGTTGGTATTTGACTTCATTTCATTGAATTTTAAATTGAAAGTTGAGACTAAAATTAATTGTGTTTGACTACCACTGCACTCCACTCCATCATCGTCCTGCTCAACGAGGAAGAAGGTAACTATTTCAATTGAAAGTTGTTTTAAAATGATGGAAGTTTATGAAATGTGAAATGGACTTACAAAAGTCGCATTGTGTTGAAAGTTGAAATATGTTGAAAAGAGAAAGGTCTCAAAATTTCAAATGGAGTTGTTGTTTCCAATGATTTTGGAAAAATGAATGATTGACATTGAAAAAATTATTTTCAAAATAATTGATTGTTAAGTTGAAGAAAAAGTTGAAAACTCTGGGAGATTGATAAAGTAATGATATGAGAATATTTGTTGATTGCATATATGTTATGAGTTGTGTTTATTCCTATATGCAAAGCATGCTAGAGGCATAATATAAATGAGTATGTTTCCCATGAGAACATAGACTCTTAAGACGCATGATCCCTTTTACGCCAAACTTAGTATGAGAACATAAGGTGTCACCGATTGAACGGAATGCTAAGGAAGAACGAGAACATCGAAATTATAAGAATCTCAATCCGAACGGATTTGATGATGAGAATGCAACAACTCTACGATGACGAAGCGATTGTTTAGCGGAGGTTCGCATCATTACGAGTCCCAACCTCTACGTGAAGAAATTTGAACACTATACATGCTATTTCTATCGTAGCGATAACGAAGAATCAAAGCATAACGTTAAGAAAGTATGTATAAAAAAAAAAAAAAAATGAATTTTGAGTATTGCGGGAACGCATATGATTGAATGTTAGGATTCGAATGAGGAATGGTGACCACTTAGCCTTTACCCGAAGGCTAGACATTGAATGTCTGTTTTATCCTAAGAGACCATACAATCTCTTTTCAAATACCAAATTAATAAAATAAGATATAAGATTGTGGTTCGAGCGATGTTTACGACTAAAAGTCAATCATGTAGAACCATACCCAAGAAGGTTGTATATTCCTACAGACGTATCGAGGAGACGACGCCGGTGAGTTCTTAGCTCACTTCATGTGACACTAGGTTACTGTACATGGACGTGGTACATCATACTACGACGGCGTACTCGATCGGTTACTGAGCGCCACCCGATTAGGGGTGTACACATGAGATCATCTGAATACATATATCGTCGTCGAGAGAGCTTCGATTTCGTTCCATCAACCACCTGAACTACGTATTCATGGTATAGCTGTAACTTGCAAACTGTATCTCCCTGAGCGAGAATACACATGGCATGATGAAAATCCCGAGTGGCTCCACCCGGAGATGCCTCGTTTAGCATCTAATGGACCTGCATTCTTACCTGGTTGTGGCAGGAACATATTCGAGGCTGGAACTTCTCGTCCTTGACAACTCACTTTTCCGGTCCTACCACCAGTAGGATTCCATCCCCGTCATTGCTCGCCCAAATCATCGCTGTCGATCAGTCCATGCCATCACTCACCTCTACCTACCAGTGTTTCCCCAGTTCAATGACCACCCCGTACGGACACATGTCCCACGATACTGTAGAGATTGACGAATCACGTGGCTTAACTGCATGCGCCATGAGAGAAGCTTGTGCCCATCTTGCTGCCTCTCTATTTCCAGCCAATGCCTATGAGGAGATCATGGCTGAGATCCGCCGTGACTTACCTACTTGGAAGAAGCTATAGTCATTATAATCCGAGAGACCGTGATTCCCACATTCAATGCTGAGGTCAAGAGGAGTAGGACCTAGAGGAGGATCCTTGAGGAGGACGTGCCTACTGAGAATGAAATGGAGGAAATTGATAGTACCCATACTTCCGGACCTGACTCCGACACGCTGAGCCCTATTTATACCCTGGGCGATTATGGATCTATTTATTTAAGACTAGAAAGTGTTTTGTTTGTATACGATTGCATATTTGGTGATGCATACGAGAACGATGAGTCGTTCTGATACGAACCCTTATTTTGATGACCTCGGTAGTATTTAAATATTTGTACGCATCGTGATTAGGTATGTGGAGGATGCCGACATTAGTTTTGGAGCATCATACTCCGTACCTGGCCTCTTTTAGTAAATCTCAAAAACGCTGATGAAAATCCTTGTAGAGGCATTTGACTTGATATGATGATAGCTCATCGAGAGCAATTAGTTTTGATGTCGTATTACATGATGTCGACGATGTACTAGACTTACGCGTATGATTATAAATACATATCGCGCTAAGATATTTAAGATCCTGATGGATGGTATAAGAAGATGTTTGATTGCGTATATATAAGAGGGATTGAAGAGCTAATCCTTAGTTAGAATCCGTCAATTTTCAACGGGACTGGGAATCTCGTGGATACGGAGCTATGGATTCACGCGCTAGAACGAATCCTTAAATTCCTTTATTGCACCTCTTAAGAGCGCTTGTCATGCGTTGCTTTGCAAATGATTGATGCAGCTGATTTAAGGGGCGAAGAGAAAGACCTTATATGAATAGGAACTAGAAGCTTACACAGGAAGAGTTCAAGGAGGAAGTGTACGAGAAGTACATTCCAAGAGCTACCGTAAGATGAAAGAACACGAGTTCTACAATTTACGATAAGGAAAGACCACGGTCACGAGTTACGACCGTGCATCCCGCGAGATGTCGCGGTATGCGCCTCGCTTGTTTGACATCGATGAGAAGAGGCGGGAAGTTCGAAGAGACTCCGTGATACGATCCTCTTCAATCGGTTGAAATTGACGCGAATCGTAACCTAGAATCAAATGTGAAAACGAAGAGCTCTTGAAGAGAATAAAACTCATTAATATATTTGAAATCAAAGCTTAATATTTCGTGAGTTTACAAGCCTCTATATAGGCTGAAAATTTAAGCGCTTTGCTCGAGCTCTTGTGATTGGTTCATCGGGAACCCAAACCAAGTCGGGAATCAACGAACTTTAGGTTGCATCACTCTATCATGAGATCGAGTGTCACTAATCGGTCATGGAAATCGATCTATCGTGAGGCCCTTAATAGAGCATTGGACATTGAGGATGCCCCGCTCGAGGATAGGATTGTCATTGTACATCCACCGAATCACCAAGGAGATCGTGGAAGAGAAAGTGGGAAGGACCCCACCAAGGTCAAAGATCAAATGTTGGCCAGGCCGACACGAGGCCATGACAAGTGAGTAATGTACCATCTAGGCACGAATAAGACAATGAACGCACCATAGTACCCGCGCTAGCGGAGGAAACTAAATATTCGTGAAACTCCCGTATGCCCTAAATGCCATAGGAGTCACAAAGAGTCTACATGTTCACAATGATGAATGTTTCAAATGTGTCGAGAAGGGTCACTACTCTGTGGACCGTCGAGGATACGCCAATGAGAGAATGACCATCCCAATGAACCGAATCGAGTCCGACAAATCCCGCTATCCAAGCTCAACCGTTCCAAAGAACAAACCCGGTCCGTACTTCCACCAAATCGTGACCATATCAACCACGACAACAACAATGGCGACAACCGCAAAGAACAAGATCGCCAACTCCAACAACAACAACAACAAGAAGAACCGCAAAGAACAACAACGACAACACCATCATCAACAACAACAACTGCCCCAGCAAACTAGGACCTACGCCTCAACCAGGAAAAGAAATTCCCGCAGGAGCCGCCAAGGAACCAAGGAAACTTGGCAGGTATGGGAATACTTCTCCAAATTTCCTGTTACCCTACTGTTTGATACTGGCGCTTCGCATCCATTTATTGTTGAAGCATGCGTTGAGAACTTAGGATTTGATCCTAAACACGCTGAACAAATCATGAGAAATTCCTCTCCAGTAGGAGGAATAAGAACGGTAACCCACACATGCTTGAACCTAGAACTTGGACTAGGTTTACTTTCGGTCATGACAGATAATCTTCACGTCATACTTATGACGGATGTGGACATAATCCTAGAAATGGATTGGTTAACCGAATATAATGATACTATCCCTAAAATGAAAGTAAGATTTCTTTCTAACATCTCGGAAAGAAACCTATAAACTTTCACGGGATCAGCATGGGAAGAAGAGTCCCAATCATATCCGCGCTATAAGCAAGAACATTGCTGAACAGGACAGATGCCCACATCTACCTTGTCTATCTCGAGGAGGAAGACCATAATAAGAGAAGGATAAAAAGCGTTTCGATTGTGAGAGAATATTCTGATGATTTTCCAGATGAACTACCTGGATTATCGCCGACTCGACAGATGGAGTCCACAATCGATCTCAAACCAGGTTCTGCCCTGTATCGGAAGCCCCATACCGGATGACACCAAGGGAACTTGAGGAATTGAAGATCCAACTACAAGAACCCTTGGAGTTAAGTTTCATTAGACCCAGTGTATCTCCATGGGAGCACTGTCCTTTTGTGAAGAAAAGGATAATACATCGAGAATGTGCATGACTATTGAGAGTTAAACAAGATAACTCTAAAGAATAAGTATCCTCGCCCGAATCGACGATCTGTTTGATCGACAAGGGAGCATGAGTCTTTTGAAGATAGACTTAAAGTCGGGATACCATCAACTAAGGTTTGACGAAAATGTACCTAAAGCGGCTTTCCGTACAAGGTAAGGTCATTTGAATTCATCGTTATGCCCTTTGGACGTACAAATACCCGACAGTATTTATGGATATCATGAATAGGGTATTCCACCCATACTTAGACAAGTTTGTCTTAGTATTCATAGACGATAACCTAATATACTCCAAGAATAACCAAGAACGCGAAGGGCACTGGAGGACTGTGCTACAAACGTTGAGGCAAGAGCAACTCTTCGCCAAGTTTAGCAAGTGTGAGTTTTGGTTAGGCGAAGTGACATTTTTATGTCACATTGTGTCCGTCGAGGAAATCAAAATAGACCCATCGAAGATCAATGCAGTTCGAGAATGGGAATCACCAAAGAACCCGAATGAAATTCGAAGTTTCTTAGGACTTGTCGGCTACTATCGAAAATTTATCGAAGGATTTTCAACGATAGCCCGACTCATGACCCAATTGTTGAGAAAAGGAATCAAGTACACTTGGATCGCCGAGCGTGAGACTAGTTTCCAGAGATTGAAGAAGTTGCTGACAACAGCACCTGTACATGCAGTACCCGAAGCAAATAAAGAATACACGACCTACACCAACGTTTCGAAGAATGGGTTAGGATGTGTTCTGATACAAGAAGGCAAAGATATTGCCTAAGCTCCAAGGCAGTTACGTCTACACGAGTTAAACTATCCTACGCACGATCTGGAATTAGTAGCGGTCGTACATGCCTAAAGATTTGGAGACACCATCTCTATGGAATTAGATGTAAGATCTATACTGACCATAAAAGCCTGAAGTATTTCTTCAAGTAGAAAGATCTTAACATAAGGCAACGAAGATGGTTAGAATTGGTAAAAGATTACGACTGTGATATCGATTACCACCCAGGCAATGCTAATGATGTAGCAAATGCCTTGAGTCGCAAATATCATCTCAGTTTGGGATGCCTCCTCAGTCACGAGGAGATGCTTATAAATGAATTTTAGAGGATTAACATCGAATTTATAGAGCCGCCTGAGACGATAGAAGACTGTATTGCAACGTTGATTGCAATCCCAGATTTAAGAGCTCGAATCTTGGAAGCTCAGAAGAAGAGCAATAAGCTGGAGGAAGAACGAGCCAAAATCAAGAATAATGACCACAAGAATTTTAGAATAGCAACATATGATGTTTTACTATATGATGTGAGAGTGTGTATGTTCCAGAAGACGAAGAGCTTAAGAGCGAGATCTTGAAGGAAGCCCATGAGACTTCTTATACCGTACCCCTGGAAGCACCAAAATATACCAAGATCTCAAAGAGAAATTTTGGTGGGATGGAATGAAGCGAGACGTAGCTTCATTCGTAGAACGGTGTTTGACGTTCCAACAAGTGAAAGCACTCCACCAACGATCGTATAGAACCTTACAACCGCTAGACATACCAAAATGGAAATGGGATGATATAGCCATGGACTTTGTTACCGGGCTACCCAAATCACAAAGAGAAAATACCGTTATTTGGGTCATCATCGATCGTTTGACCAAGAGCGCACATTTCTTACCGATCCTAATAACATATGGATCAGGTATATTAGCACAATTGTACGTTCGAGGAATCATAAGTTTGCAAGGAGTTCTAAAGACTATCGCGTCTGATAGAGATTCAAAATTTACATCCAGATTCCGGATGAGCTTACAAAGGGAATTGAGAACTCAATTGCATTTCAGTACCGTGTTTCACCCAAAAACGGTTAGACAATCCGAGAGGACCATTCAAACGCTTGAAGACATGTTGAGAACCGTTGTCCTCGATAGAGGAGAAAGTTTGGAACAAGTGTTAACACCTGTGGAATTCGCGTACAACTACAGTTATCAAACAACTATTGGAATGACCTCGTACGAAGCGCTTTATGGAAAGAAATGCCGATAACCACTTTACTAGGATAAAGTGGGAGAAAGAAGAGTAGTAGTACCTGACTCTATGAGAGAGATGATCATGATTGTGAGAAAGACCGCTTCTTGAATTAAAGAAGTCTAAGACCGACATAAGTCGTGCGTCGACAAACGTCACCCAGAAGTATATTTTGATGTAGGAACTAAAGTTTTCTTAAAGATTTTTTTTCCGTCAAAAAGGAATCGCGAAATTTGAAATCAAAGGTAAGCTGCGATCACGTTTCGTAGAACCCTATGAAATATTTGAAAGGATAGTACCAATAGTTTCTGATGGCATTACCGTAAGCTTTGGGAACGTGTACAATGTATTCCACGTTTCATAACTAAGAAAGTACATACATGACCCCAGCCATGTGATACCACCGACAGATATTGTCCTCGATGACAAAATGAGTTATGTGGAACTACCTACGGAGATCTTGGACCGACGTATCCAAAGACTGAAGAACAAAGAGATATCGCTAGTGAAGGTCCTATGGCAACATCATGGACAAGAGGAAGCAACTTGGGAACTAGAATCAGCTATGAAGGAGAAATACCTAGATCTCTTCCAAGGTTAGCAAATTTCGGGACGAAATTTATTTTTAAGGGGGATAGTATGTAATAACCCGAGAAAAAAAAAAATTAAAACGTAGCCCAACGAATTAATATTTAAAAGTTAACGAACAACTTAATCCGAATCGCTTATTTAAATCTTTTTTTTTAAAAAAAAAAACGAGGAATTTATCGATTAATAACCGAACGATAATGTAATACGATCGGATCCGATAAATCGGATCGCGAATGTGTGCAATGACAATCGAGGTAACAATTTCTCGATATCCTAATCGTCATGGACGAGTCACAATCATCGATCCTCGTTCGGACAAAATGAGTGATATGTCGCTATCGTAAATTGTCTCAAAAATCATAATTATCACTTTGGTCAAAATCCCATTTTTCCTCTTAAGTATCGATGCCAACTTACAAACAACACCATTTTCTCTCATATTCACTCTCCTCACCTTAATTCCTCACAATTCTTCACAATTCCACCGTCCACTTTCCAAAGTGTTTGAACTATTTGAGGAAGAAAGTCTAACAAGATGAGCTGGGTTCTTTCTTGGGGTAAGATATTCCAAATACTCATCTTTCAATTATTTATTTTACATCACTGCAACATATTTGTTTTTCCCGAACCAAGCTCTTGCCGCCAAAACTTCAACAAAACAATTCAGAATAACAAGCACATTCCTCACCAAGGTTCTACCTTATCTATCTACTCCATTTACAAATTCTTTTCTATACTGAATAATGTATGCAAATACATGTATATTGGAAACCAGTGATTTCTACACCTGAATCTTGGAAATAAATTATGATGTGAACAATCCAAACAAATAAAATCACAATTACAGAGCTTAAGAGTGTAGCAATTAAAAAGCTTAAGAAAATTCCTAAAATTTTAACGAGCCACAAAGACTCGGCCGTGAGTCGTCGGAGGTGGCCAAGCGGAGAAGGGCGCGGCACAACCACACGGCGATGCCAAGCACCCTCGACAGGGCCTTCCCGGAGCACGACGAGTCAGCGACGGCGGTGACCTGAAAATACAAGACGAGGGTGAGAGATAGTGAGATCCATGTGAGTGAGTGAGTGAGTGCGTGTGTGTGTTCTTGAGATGAAAATGAGAAGAGATGAGAGAACGAGAAATAGAGGGAGGCGACGGCGAAGTCTCGGGCTGGAACAGAGACGGCGCAAGGAGGAGTCGGCTCGGATCTGTCGGCGACGG
Source organism: Salvia rosmarinus (assembly GCA_036937905.1). Taxonomy (NCBI): domain Eukaryota; kingdom Viridiplantae; phylum Streptophyta; class Magnoliopsida; order Lamiales; family Lamiaceae; genus Salvia; species Salvia rosmarinus. The sequence goes on from JAODLM010000338.1 coordinate 36,566, forward strand.
CGCCAGATCTGGAGTCACAGCGGCGGCGGCGGCAATCGCTCAAAGGGGGAGAAAATAAAGAAATCTGCGTGTGGCGTGTGTTCGTCCGTGGGTGTGTGCATCTATTCGAGAGAGAGAAAGAAGAGGGAAGAAGAATGAGAGTGCGGTGGTCGCGGCGGCGAGGCTCGCCGACCGACGACGGGCTGGTCGGACATGGAACGGCGGCAGACCGCCCGTGTATGTGTTCGCGTATGTGTATGCGTGTGTGCGCACCACGTGAGTGAGGAAAGAGAGGAGAGGTGGTACGGTGGCGACGACCGCGCACCTCTCCGACCGGCGACATGGCCGGCCGGCCATGGAGGCGGCGGCAGTCAGTGCGCATGTGTGTGCGCGTGAGTGAGCCCGAGAGAGAGAGAGATCTAAAATGAAATGGGGGAGGGGGCGGCTAGTGTATTAGGAGTTAGGTTAGTTAATTTTTAATTAGTGTTTTGGGCCTTAATGTTTTGGGCCGAAATTTATTGGTTAATATGGGCCGATTTTTAATTCATTTGGGCCAAACGAAAATGGGCCGAATATTAATTAATGCTGGGCTTGAGAGTTTGGGCCCGAATATGATATGGGCTCTTGAATTAATTGAGTGAGCATTTAATTAAATGAAAGATGGGCTTGTAGAATAAATTGATATGGCTTTTAATTAAATTGAAGATGGGCTTTGATTTATTTAAATGTTGGGCTAAGAATTGAATTTGGTAATGGACTTGAACTATTCATCTATGGTCCATTAAAATTAAATTAAGGATTTAATAAATTCTATATTAATTACATATGAGATTTAATTTTAGTAATTAAATTTTGGGATTTATTTTAAATTAATTAAATAATAATCTAAATATCAATTAGTTAGAGTGAATTAATCAAATTTATTGGATTGAATAAAGTCTAATTTTAGAAATTGAATAACATAATTAATTAATTATGTTAAAGAATAATTGAAATTATTCTTTTAAGTGATTACTTATATAATGAGATAGACCTTATGTATTTTGTTACAAAGGTGTGATGAGAAATAAATCATAATTAGTGGATATCTAAGATTAATTAAATTAATTTGATTGATTAATCAAATATTATTGGACTTTAAATTTATCCATTTAATTAATATTTAATTATGGATCTACTTAATTAAATTGGAGATTTAATTAAGTAATAAGTTGCTTATGTCAAATAGATGATTGAGAAAATTTTATTTAAGCAACTTAAATTTATAAAACGTTTGTTAGATGATGATTGAATTACGAAATATTTATTAATTGTGTAGTATTAGTATGAGTTTCTCGGATAGAATATGTGGGACGTGTGAGGCGAGAAAGCGCGAAGAAATTTTAGCGATGAATGAGGATTTGGAACTCGAAAATGTTGATACGCGTTAACAAGCGGCGAATATTAGTTATGAACTTAAGATTAATAAATTATACGAAACGGCGTGGAGAAACATCGATGAAAGGGAAGAATGCAACGTCAAGTGTCACCTATCGTTATGACGAGGCGAACCCAATAGGCGACATATAGATTGTTAAGCGAGTCGTATTGATAACGAAACCCCGAAACCCGAAACTACAAGACTTAAAAGATATCAAGTTTGTCGAATCTTAATGATGCTTATCAAAAGAAACGAATGACGTATTAAATTATATTTCTTACGTTGACAAGGTCCAGCGTGGACGTAAACGAAAACAACAGAGGATCGCTAGCAGGTATTCCAAGAAGGACAATTCTTGAGGTGGGCTTTTCTTGAAACAAAATGATTATGTATAACTCAAGCATGATTTACAAAAGCTTTATGAAATATTATTGCATGAACCGTTATTGATCGCCAAATATTTATGTTTTGTTGTGTCCATATCGAGGTTGATTTGTCCAAATGTGGGACGAGAATTGATTGGTATATGTGAATGAGTTGGTCCACCAGCGTTAAAAAAGGTAACGATCGGATCCGACTTAGTTGAGGACTAACTCGGATTGTGTACACGTGTGTGTTGTGTGTTAAGGTTAGCTACCTCGACGGTCACGGCGACTATGTGTAGGTGGCCACTCCATAGTCTTGTGAACGAGCGAGCGTATGATTGATGAATGAATTACGGATATGGAACAACGTGGATGAAATAGTCGGCGGACACTTTTGGAAAATGATAAAATATTTGATAGGCATGAGCCTTTTCAACTAAAATCCTCATGTGCTATTGTGGGCGGTTCAATAACTTTTATGAAGAAAATGTTTTCGCAACGAGTCCATCGAGTACTTTTGTACTTAGCCCGCATATTCGTTTTGATGTGCGGGTTGAGTAAGGATTGATGATGGGTGCGGTGGTGCAAAGTGGTAGCGGTTTTGTTGCTTTAATTGAAGGATTTCTAGAACCTTGAGCATGCATCATCATATGTATGTTCACACGTTTATTCTTTGCCAAACTCGATGTTTTGTTGGTATCATTGATTATGACCGCTATCATATCGTATTGAACCGGAGGTCGTACCTCGTTCCTTGAAGTCGCATACGATTGGGTTAGACTTGAACATAGAACCTTTTGGCAAGTCTTTTCGTGACTTGAGTTTGTCTGATACATCAGTATCCCTTTTAGTCTACGAATTTATTCACAATTGATTGGTTAATCGTATTGGTTTAAACTATATATATCCGCTGCATTTATCATACCAGTGACGATCCATGTGATCCGTACTTTCTTTAAAAGTCGGGTCGTCACAAAGTGTTATCAGAGCAATTGTTAGCTCCGAACTCTAGAAAGCCCTTCCTTGAATCATAAGTTGAAAGTAGAGTCTTTGGCTGTTGGTATTTGACTTCATTTCATTGAATTTTAAATTGAAAGTTGAGACTAAAATTAATTGTGTTTGACTACCACTGCACTCCACTCCATCATCGTCCTGCTCAACGAGGAAGAAGGTAACTATTTCAATTGAAAGTTGTTTTAAAATGATGGAAGTTTATGAAATGTGAAATGGACTTACAAAAGTCGCATTGTGTTGAAAGTTGAAATATGTTGAAAAGAGAAAGGTCTCAAAATTTCAAATGGAGTTGTTGTTTCCAATGATTTTGGAAAAATGAATGATTGACATTGAAAAATTATTTTCAAAATAATTGATTGTTAAGTTGAAGAAAAAGTTGAAAACTCTGGGAGATTGATAAAGTAATGATATGAGAATATCTGTTGATTGCATATATGTTATGAGTTGTGTTTATTCCTATATGCAAAGCATCTAGAGGCATAATATAAATGAGTATGTTTCCATGAGAACATAGACTCTTAAGACGCATGATCCCTTTTACGCCAAACTTAGTATGAGAACATAAGGTGTCACCGATTGAGCGGAATGCTAAGGAAGAGCGAGAACATCGAAATTATAAGAATCTCAACCGAGCGGTTTGATGATGAGAATGCAACAACTCTACGATGACGAGCGATTGTTTAGCGGAGGTTCGCAGCATTACGAGTCCCAACCTCTCGCGAAGAAATTTGAACACTATACATGCTATTTCTATCGTAGCGATAACGAAGAATCAAAGCATAACGTTAAGAAAGTATGTATAAAAAAAAAAAAAAATGAATTTTGAGTATTGCGGGAACGCATATGATTGAATGTTAGGATTCGAATGAGGAATGGTGACCACTTAGCCTTTACCCGAAGGCTAGACATTGAATGTCATTTTATCCTAAGAGACCATACAATCTCTTTTCAAATACCAAATTAATAAAATAAGATATAAGATTGTGGTTCGAGCGATGTTTACGACTAAAAGTCAATCATGTAGAACCATACCCAAGAAGGTTGTATATTCCTGAGGACGTGTCGAGGAGGCGACGCGGTGAGTTCTTAGCTCACTTCATGTGACACTAGGTTCTTGTACATGGACGTGGTACATCATACTACGACGGTACTCGATCGGTTCTGAGGCGCCACCCGATTAGGGGTGTACACATGAGATCATCGAATACATATATCGTCGTCGAGAGAGCTTGATTTCGTTCCATCAACCACCGAACTACGTATTCATGGTATAGTCAGTAACTTGCAAACTGTATCTCCCGAGCGAGAATACACATGGCATGATGAAAATCCCGAGTGGCTCTACAGGAGATGCCTCGTTTAGCATCTAATGGACTGCATTCTTACCGGTTGTGGCGGGGAACATATTCGAGGTGGAACTTCTCGTCCTTGACAACTCACTTTTCGGTCCTACCACGGCAGGATTCCATCCCGTCATTGCTCGCCCAAATCATCGTGCCGATCAGTCCATGCCATCACTCACCTCTACCTACCGGTGTTTCCCAGGTTCAATGACCACCCGTGCGGACACATGTCCCACGATCTTGTGAGATTGACGAATCACGTGCTTAAGCGCATGCGCCATGAGAGAAGCTTGTGCCCGTCTTGTGCCTCTCTATTTCCACCAATGCCTATGAGGAGATCATGGGTGAGATCCGCCGTGACTTACCTACTTGGAAGAAGCTATAGTCATTATAATCAGAGACCGTGATTCCCACATTCGATCGAGGTCAAGAGGAGTAGGACCTGAGGAGGATCCTTGAGGAGGGCGTGCCTCATCGAGAATGAAATGGAGGAAATTGATAGTACCCATACTTGGGACCGACTCAGACACACGAGCCCTATTTATACCACAGGCGATTATGGATCTATTTATTTAAGACTAGAAAGTGTTTTGTTTGTATACGATTGCATATTTGGTGATGCATACGAGAGCGATGAGTCGTTCGATACGAACCCTTATTTTGATGACCTCGGTAGTATTTAAATATTTATGCGCATCGTGATTAGGTATGTGGAGGATGCCGACATTGGTTTTGGAGCATCATACTCCGTGCACAGCCTCTTTTAGTAAATCTCAAAAGCGATGAAAATCCTTGTAGAGGCATTTGACTTGATATGATGATAGCTCATCGAGAGCAATTAGTTTTGATGTCGTATTACATGATGTCGACGATGTACTAGACTTACGCGTATGATTATAAATACATATCGCTAAGATATTTAAGATCACGATGGATGGTATAAGAAGATGTTTGATTGCGTATATATAAGAGGATTGAAGAGCTAATCCTTAGTTAGAATCGTCAATTTTCAACGGATGGGAATCTCGTGGATACGGAGCTATGGATTCACGCGCTAGAACGAATCCTTAAATTCCTTTATTGCACCTCTTAAGAGCGCTTGTCATGCGTTGCTTTGCAAATGATTGATCAGACTGATTTACGGCGGAAGCGAGAGAAAGACCTTATATGAATAGGAACTAGAAGCTTACACAGGAAGAGTTCAAGGAGGAAGTGTACGAGAAGTACATTCTAAGAGCTACCGTAAGATGAAAGAACACGAGTTCTACAATTTACGATAAGGAAAGACCACGGTCACAAAGTTACGACCGTGCATCCCGCGAGATGTCGCGGTATGCGCCTCGATTGTTTGACGATGAGAGAGAAGGCGGGAAGTTAGAAAGAGACTCGTGATACGATCCTCTTCAATCGGTTGGAAATTGACGCGAATCGTAACCTAGAATCAAATGTGAAAGCGAAGAGCTCTTGAAGAGAATAAAACTCATTAATATATTTGAAATCAAAGCTTAATATTTCGTGAGTTTACAAGCCTCTATATAGGCTGAAAATTTAAGCTGCTTTGCTCGAGCTCTTGTGATTGGTTCATCGGGAACCCAAACAAGTCGGGAATCAACGAACTTTAGGTTGCATCACTCTATCATGAGATCAGTGTCACTAATCGGTCATGGAAATCGATCTATCGTGAGGCCCTTAATAGAGCATTGGACATTGAGGATGCCCCGCTCGAGGATAGGATTGTCATTTGACATCCACCGAATCACCAAGGAGATCGTGGAAAGAGAAAGTGGGAAGGACCCCACCAAGGTCAAAGATCAAATGTTGGCGGGGCCGACACGAGGCCATGACAAGTGAGTAATGTACCATCTAGGCACGAATAAGACAATGAGCGTGCCATAGTACCCGCGCCTAGCGGAGGAAACTAAATATTCGTGAAACTCCCGTATGCCCTAAATGCCATAGGAGTCACAAAGGAGTCTACATGTTCACAATGATGAATGTTTCAAATGTGTCGGAAGGGTCACTACTCCGGGGCCTGTCGAGGATACGCCAATGAGAGAATGACCATCCCGATGAACCGAATCGAGTCCGACAAATCCGCTATCCAAGCTCAACCGTTCCGACAACAAACCCGGTCCGGTACTTCCGGCCAAATCGACCATATCAACCACGACAACAACAATGGCGACAACCGCGACAACGATGCCGCCAACTCAACAACAACAACAACAAAGAAGAATCAGAAGAAGCAACAACGACAACACCATCATCAACAACAACAAGCGCTGACAAAAACTAGGACCTCGCCTCAACCGGAAAAGAAATTCCGCAGAGGCATTAGGAACCAAGGAAACTTTTTTTACAAAAATAAAATTTTTAAGGTAATTAAAAATTTTATTTTTGAATTAAATAAAATTTTAAAATTTTTTAAAAAAGGGAAAATTTTAAAAAGGGAGATTTTAAAAAAAAATTTAAAGCAAAAAAAATTTAAATTAAAGAATTAAATTTAAATTTAAAGGGTTAGCTGAAAAAAATTTTTGGGGGAATTTAAATAGGACAAAAAAAAGGGGGAAAGGGGAAATTTACAAAAACCCGAAAAAATAAAATTAAAATTTAAAATTTAATTTATAGTTTTAAGAAAAATTTACAAAATTTTGGAAAAAACCCAAGAAGAAACCAAAGGGACCTAGTTTAAAAAAAGGGACAAAAGGGTTTTAAACAAAAAAATAAACCCAAAGAAAATTAAATTTTGAAAAAAGGGTAAATTTAGCCAAAAAAGTAAAATTAAATTTTCCCCAAGGAAAAGGGAAAAACAAAGGTGGGAAACCAAAAAAATTTGAAACCCTTTTAAAATATTTTTTCAAGAGGGTTTAAATTTAGAAAAAGGGTTTGAGAAATTTGGGCCCAAATGTTTTTAAAGGGAAACCGGGGAAAATAAACCCGGGTGCCCACCAAAAAAAAATTTTTAAGGATTTAATTAAAACCCATGGCCCCCTTTTTAAATTTCCCTGATATTTGGAATTTGTACCCAATTTGGCGGCAAAAGAAAAGAAAAGTAAATGGGGTGTTTAAATAAATTTAATTGAAAATTAAAAAAGGCTTTCCCAAAAACCCATGTTTTTTGGGACAAAAAAAAAATTTTTAAGAGAAATTTTTGAATCCCCATTTTCCGAAAAAATTTTGAGCCCCGGGGGGAAAAAATTAAATTTTAAACCCTGAATCAAAATTTAAATTTTGTTAACCCTTTTTCCCTTTTTTAAAAACCCTTATGGATCTAAAGTTAATTAAACCATTTTCCCGCCCCTTAAAATTGAAATGTTTTGAAAATTTTTGGGAACCCGGGTTTTTATTCTAATTTTTAAATTGAAATTAAAATTTAAAAATTTTCCCCAATAAACCAAGCTCAAAGGGGAAAAAAGGGGAAAAAGGAAGGATTTTGGTTAAAAACCTTTTAAAGGAAAATTTGAAAAGGAAATTAAATTTCATATTTTTTTAAAAAAAATTGTTTGACAACCCAAAAAATTCCCCTAAAAAGGGAAAAAAAATAAAACTAAAGAGGAAGTATGATTTAAAAGGACCCAAAAAAAGGTTAAACCCAAATATGAAAAGAAAGGCAAATTTAAATTTTATGTTTCCAAATTTTAAAGTTTTTCCCAAAAAATAAAATTTTTGGTTAAAAAATGAAAAGAGAAAAAGGAATAAATTTTTAAAGATTTTAAAGGGTTTGAAATTAAAACCCTTTAACAGGTTCCATAAACACCCAAACCCCGAAATTTTTCCCAAAAAAGATTTAGTGGAAACCCAAAGCAAACAAAAAAGAAAAAAGAAATTAAAAAAAAAAAATATGAAGAAAAATTTGAACGGGAATTAAGGGACCCCCGGTTCAATTCGCAAAATTTAAAAAAATTTTTTAAAACCCAAAAAAAATAAAATTAAAAATTTATTTAAAAAAAAAAAATTTTAAAATTTAAAATTTAAATTTTTTAAAAAAGGGGAACCCATTTACCCCTAGTACATGTCCTTGGACCCAAATTCAAACCCAAATTAAAATTTGAACCCACCCATTTACGGGTAAATATGAAACCCTCCAAAAAATTTCCCCCGGGGTTCCCAAAAACCCCGGGAAATTTTTCCCAAGCCATCCCCACGGGAAAAAAATTTAAAAACCCCCTTTACCCTTTCCTAATTAAACCCATTTTCCTCCAGGTTGATTTAAAACCCCCAACCCCCGGGTTTTCGAATTCCAAACCCCCCAAATTTTTAAATAAACCCCGGGTTTCCCCAAAGCCTTTCCAAAAACCCCGTTTAAAAACTTCCCACCGGACACCACCTTTTTCCCCCCCAAGAATTTTGCTTTTTTAAACCATCCCCAAATCCCCAAAAAATTTCCCCCAAAATTTTAAAAGGTTTTAACAAAAACCGAAACCAAATTTCCGGGAAAAGACCCAGGAGGTTTCCCTTTGGGGGTCCCCAAAATGAGGGGAAGAACCATCCCGACCCCCAACGGGTTTAAATTTAAAATCCAAAATGAAAAATTTTGGGGTGGGGCAAGGGTCCAGAAAAGGGGCCCGAAAAAATTTAACCCATTTTAAAAAGAGCCAAATTTACCCGGGCCAAAATTTTTTAAACAAAGTTTTTTGGGAAATTAAAAAGGGGGGCCTGGGGCCTTATTTTGAAGAGAGGGAAAAATTTGGCCTGTTTGGGGGGGGTTTTTTTTGGGGAATAACCCCCGGCCTTTTTAAATCCAGGGGAAAAAAGAAGGGGTAGGGCCCAGAACAAATTTTAGGGACGGGGCCTGGGGGCAGGATTTAAAAAAAATTTTAAAATTTAAAGGGGGTTTGGTGTTTGAAGATTATAAAATGGGCAAAAAAAAAATTTTAAAAAAGGGAAAAATTCAAAAGAATTTAAATTTTTAAATCCCCAAAATTTAAATTTCCTTTAAAAAGAAGCCTAATTAGAAAAGGGAAATTTAAAGTTTTTAAGGAAGAGGGAATTTTAAAGGCCAAGATTTCCAAAGAAAACCATTAATTTAAAATAAATAAAAAAAATTTAAAAACTATATTTTTTAAAAAATTTTTTTGGGTTTTAAAAAATAAATTAAAAATTTAATTTTAAGGGTTTTAAATTTTAGGAAAAACCAAAATAATAAAATTTAAATTTTAAAGAATAAATTTAAATTTTTTAAATACTTAATTTTGGGTTTTAAATTTTAAAAGGGAAAAATTTTTTGTGTTTAAAAAAAAAAGGGATAAAAAAAAGGGGACCCATAAAATTTTTTTAAAGGCAAAATTTTTTTAGGGAAAATGCAAAAAATGGGAAAAAAGAAATTTAAATTTAAAAACCGGGATTAAAAAGGGAAAAAAGGGTTTTTAAAATGAAAGGAAAATGGCGGAAAGGACCTTAAAAAAGGTAAAATGACCCCGGGTTTAATCCCCGCCCAAAAAAATTTTTGATTAAAAAACAAAATTTAAAAAAAAAAACCAAGGCCAACCCGGGAACGCCAAAAAAAACAAAAAAATCACAAATTATCCAACCAAAACCCAAAAGAACAATCCCCCAAAAAATTAACCCCAAAAAAAGGAAAGGTTAAATTTTAAAAACACCCAAAAGGAAAAAAGATTTAAAAACCAAAAAAATTTCCCAAAAAAAAATAGAAAAAAAGAAATTTAAAAGGTAAAAATTATAAACTTTCTTTCCCCAAATTTAATTTTTCCAACCATTTATTTTAAAAACGGGAATTGGTTTGGAACCCAAAAAAAACTAAAAAAACTAAAAAAAATAACCCCTTTCCCGGGTGGTAACCCCTCCGGTATTTAGCCCTTTATGGGCGGGCCCAAAACAGTTTTAGAAAAAAAACGACTTATAAGTTGTTAAAGTGTTTGGATAATTGATCTTATAAGCTAGAGAAAAATCGGGAGTTAAAGAGAAAATCATATTTAGAGATAAAATTGACGAGATGTGAAGTTGATAGTGTATGTGTAGGAAATAACGAACTATAATAAGGTTATTTTGGTAAATTCATGATTGCTTATAAGTTTATGAAAAAATAAGTTAGGGTTGACCAACTTATTTTATGGGAACTATAATTTGTTGTAGCTATTTTCGACTTATAATGTAACGACCGGATTAGGATTGGTGACCCCACAGACCAACACGAGTCTTTTCAAGGTGTGCTTTGTCCTCACTCACACACTCACGAGAAAACTTCCGGTCACCCATCCATAATTGCTCCAAGCCGAGCACGCTTAACTTTAGAGTTTTATGAGATGGACTTAGAAAAGAAGATGCATGTTGTTGGTATGAGTAGCACATATCAAATCCTTTAAGCTCTCCTTGAATATGCGGTCCCATACCTGCATATTCTCGAAATCCTCTCATTCAGGTGTGTTTGGTTCATTCATGTACCCTCCGCTTTGAAGCCTTAATCGAGCCTCCTTGTCCATGCCTCCGCTGCGCGATCCTCCGTACCTTGGGCGTCACATGCCCACCAACTTCCGCTTGGTCCGTCCTCGAACCACACCGTCTTGGGAGAGGTTCGGCTCGATACCACTCTGTCACGCCCGGTTTCTAGAAATGATGGAAGCTCATAAATCGGTAGCGATGAATAAAAATGATAAGAAATATGAGTAAATAAGTTATTTCGAATGATCAAGGCAATAAACCCTTAGGATTTGGGAATAGCTTCCTAAATGAAAGCGGAAGACATCGAAGGATGAAATCGATCAAAGCGATAATTATCCTCGGGATCACAAGTTTAGTTTCATGCTTCGATAACCAATATACATCAACAATACTCACATCAAGGATTGAGTCTAAGCTCAATCAAAAGAAACCATTCAAGTCGTAGACAAGAAGGAAAAATAAAATTAGAGTTAATTCATGGTGGAAGTCTAAATACGGAATAATCCAAAATGCGGAGTGAACTCAAATCTCGGCTCTGCCCGTCGGCACCCATTGATCATCACGAAAACATTTGGAAAAATTTGGGCTAAGTACTAATGTACTCGGTGGGCATGCATTTTCATAAACATTTCATAAATCCGTAAGCGGTTTATCGATCATGATAACATAACTTAGAAGGTTTTAAAGAGAAACCACTTCTAAGCATGCAAAAATATTTCATTCATTTGGCCCATTGTCACTACTCTTGTTACTCGCTTTGATCCGGGCCTCTAGCCACCGTCGGATCACATGCTCCCATTATTGTCATCGGGGCGTAACGGACAATTCATAGCGTGCCGGGCGTATCGAGACAAGCACCGGCGTAACCGGATAATTCATGGCGTGCTTGAGCGTATCGGACAAGCACCATAATAACAGCGTGCCGGAACGCATCGAACAAGCACCCTTATAGCATCATGATTATGTTGGTGCTCGATGGAGATCAACCCAGAAACAACTAACAAGTGTACACAATTCTCAATTAACGTATTAGATTAAAGAGAATCTCGATCGATACATATCTGAGCCTTAAAGCAGTAGGCGCACAAAAACATTTTATTGGATAAGCAGGTTTGCATTTCATGAAATATCGAGCATATAACTCGAATATACTTTTAGTAAATAAAGCCCACCTCGATAGGACAAACACGGCGAATCACTATAGTGCGCGTCTCGGGAAGCGGCTAATCCCTTGATCGATAAAACCTACAAGAAGCACTAATCTTAATGGGTCTCGAAAAGCTAGTCTTATGTTCAAGTAAAGTAGGATACTAGCTTATGATTCGTTAAGCAGAGTTTTCAAAATATAATTAAATTAGAAAACTAATTTATATCGCCGAGCACCAACAATACCCTTGCTAGACTTTTGGTTTAGAAACAACTTAATTTCATAATCTTCTTTTGTTAAATACTTTTACAAAGTATAATGCAATTAAATTGCATACTAAAATATATATATATTAAGGACTCTCGCAATATAACACATAATATAATTTATCAAAGTATGCACTTGTTTAACATAATTTAATTTATTTAATCATCATAACAATTAATTTCATTAAAGAAATTAATTACATTAATTAAGTAAGTCATAATCATAAATTAAAGATAATTTAAACTTGACTTAACATTAACAATCAATTAATTAATTAACAATAGTAATTAATTAATTAATTAATTAATTAATTAACTTACCATAATTAATTAATTTAAACTTATATTTAAGTTTAAGTTAATTATTTAATTAATTAGACTTAATATAATTTAATTAATTAAGTCTTAAGGTTAAATCATATATATTTAATTAATTGAGCCCAAAGATTTAAATTAATTAAGGTCGACTACAAATAAATTCATTTTGAGCCCAACTCATAAATTTTCGACCCACAATTTAAATTACGGCGAAATTAAAACAATTCCATAGTCACTGACATTTAAATAAATAAATAGGTCCATTGATCCTTTAACTAAATTCAGCCCATCTCATTAAAGAAGAGCCGTTCCTTTTATATAATAACTTGGGCCCAAATTTTAATTAATTAAAGCCCATAACATTTAAACAAAAACATAGAAATGATGTAATTAATTAAATGAGCCCAACTCATTTAAATAGTTTAAGCCAATACTTTGAATAAAATTATTGACACATTTCGAAACCCTAAACCTATCTCTCTCATTTTTAAGTAGCCTTTCCGACAGCATGCCGGTGAAATTCGCGACACCATTTTTTTTTTTTCTTTTTTTCTCACTCGGTACTCTCACTCTCTCGACACTCCACACACACACGCTTTGTGACATCGCCGCCTCCACGTCAGGCCGATGCGTCGCCGGTCGTGAGCTGCTGCCGTCTCTCCGCCACGGCCTCCTCTCTTCTTGGCCCGACGCCCACACGCACATGCGAGACACGCGATAACAAGCACTACACACACTCACCACGGCGGCAGCCATCGCTGCGAGACGATTGGATTCGGCGACCTTGCACCAACCAGCCACCGTCGCCTCTTCCTTCATTGTACACTCACACACATACACATGACACACACACACGACGCACGCGACACACACACACACGATGCACCCTGCCTCTCTCCTCGCCTCTCGTGCTTTCTCCTCTTCTTGGCGGGCAGCGGTGGCCGGACCCTGCCTTGCCGTCGTCGTCCTTCTCGGCTCTCTCTCTACCATGCCACAGCGTACTCACACACAAACGCGTGTGCAACACACACATCACATATACACGATGATACACACACGCATACATATACATATTGAAGAATGCTAGATTCAAGTTTAACCTTTGAGTTCTCTTGTTGGGGCTCGGAAAATGAAGTGTGTTTTGGGGCTAGGGTTGAAATGGGAGGAAGAAACTATATAGTTAGGGTTTTATTACCCATGGGCTTTCATTTTGGGCCTCGTTAAACCAAAGCCCATTATACGATTTGTTCTCACGGGCTTCAAATTCGATCTTAAAGACTATGAATTAATAAATTAAACGTTAACATGATATTATTGATATAATAATTTATATATATAATTTATATATAAATATATATATAATCGTACTTGATTATTATATTATATATAATAATTCTCGAAATCACTTTATAATAATTAGTGAAATAAATTCTTTTGTTGGAATTTTAAAATTTTCTTTCATTGAGCGCGAATCATTTTAAATTCTAAGTTAGAAAGTCATTCTAATCTTATTAAGAAAGGCGGGATATGACATCAAAGTGGTATCGAGCATAAGTTTTCTTTCGTGTCTCATTGCCAAAACCTTTTCATGTCGAGTATAGAATAGTATCCTAGACTTCTTGAAATCTCGGTGACTCTCGGCTCACGTCCATGTTGATCAACAAGGTATGTTTTGAATGTTTCAAAGTGAGATTATGAAATGATGTCGCCATTGATGAATGTTTCCATGTGGATTACAAGTTATTTTTATGTGATGATTTGTGAATTGTCTAATTGCTTTCACATTGTTATTGTGAGTCATTGTACTCGAGATAACTACGTTCAATGTCATGTTAGGGACAACCCGAACCATAACGACCAAATGAAATTGATTGTCGAATTGGATTTTCAAATCTTTTCGATCATCATGAGACTTTTGGAACTTACATGACAATAGGTTTCACAAAAGCGAAAATGTTGATGGCGATATTTTTGGATTCATATCCTAAAATGATCGTAATAAGTTATGGGTTCTCTCACAAACTGTTTGTGTACTCAGGGTTGTTTGAAAGCGTAAGTCGTGATAGCCTCGCTATAACAACTTAGAAAGAACTAGTTCCTTTGTTTCACATAGAAGCGCTTGAACATAGAGTGACATGGAAAGATTGAGGATTCATTTGAGTTACACCTTTATGGTTATGATTAGTTTCACATATAGGTGTTATCTTATAAGAATGGAAGGCGCACCAATAGGAGGTGACATGGAAGGCGTACCGATAGGGAATGGTAGGGGCCGAGGCCGTGGGCGCGGGCGAGGGGCGTGGTCGTGGACAAGGAAGAGGATTTGTCCGTCAGAACCTAATCCACAAGTAGCAGGACCGTCGGTGAAGAAAAGTTTCGCAAGAGAAACCTCAGGCGTTCGATGGACTAGGTGATCGATGGATCTTGAGAAATGGATACGAGTGTGGAGCAGTTTTCAACTATATCCGATGTGAAGACATGGAAAAAGTGAAGTGCGCCACCTACCGCTTGTGGAAGGCGACACGGTGGAGTCGGTGAGGCCGCACCATGTTGAGGAGGAACTCGATGACCTCACATGGGAAGAATTCAAGGCGGAATTGTATGAAGTACATACCGGGATGCTACCGTCGGAAGAAAGCGAGCGAGTTACGGAATTTGAAGCGGAGGATTGCGATCCTTTGAATATGACGAGCTTTCGATCAGCTGTCGGTATGCTCCACATCGGTGGACAACGATGCAAAGCATTTGAGAAGTTCGAAGCGGTTAAATCACGAGATAGCGATTTCCCTAGCAAGTCAAGGTGATCTTACATATGCACGGACACGGCGGGGCTCTTACCATCGAGTCACTTACATCGAGAGAAGGAAAAGCTCCTCACGGTGTGCATGCGCCATTTCAAGACAATGGCAAAGGGAAAGAAAATGGAATGAGGATAATGGAAACTTGAAATGGGAAGAAACCACGGAATCGAATCGAGCGAATCAAAATCCGCTGCAATGATGGGCGAACACCTTGCCCGAGAATGCGAGAAATTCCACCTAGGCAAATGTGCGAGAGGGCAAATGCTTGTTATTCTTGTGGAGAAGCGGACATTTTGCTCCGGCATGCCCAAAGAAAATGGGAGAGCACCCCAACCCAGCCAAACCTTGAAATCAACAAAGGCAAATCCACGGTCCCGGAGAAACCAGGACAACCACCAAGCGAGGGCCTATGCTCTAAACCGAAGCAAGCGGCTCGAGCACGAAATCGGCGGGTATGATCAGCGTGGTGGTATACATTATAAGCTTTGTTTGATACTGGGAGCATCACACTCTTTCATTTCACATGCTGCTTGTAAGGCTTTAGACTTAACTCACGAACCATCTAGTGAAGCTTTAGTGATTAGCACACGGTGGAGAAACAATGTCTGCTTGAATATATTGTCTCGAACTTAGAATTGAACATAGGTCTTTGAAGAATTTAGGCGGACTTATATGTCATCTCTATGATAGAATTTGACATCATCTTAGGAATGGATTGGCTCACCAAAGTCAATGCCACAATTTTGTGTAACGAGAGAAAGATCTCATTCCAGACCCTTGGAAATGAGGGGACAAATTTTCATGGGATAAGAATGGGAAAATGAGTATCGGTGATATCTGCCATGAAAGCCACCAAGATTAGGAAGAAGGAGGTTGCTATGCATTTCTCGTCGACTTGACAGAAAACCAGAGGTGGAGAAAACAATTGGAGAAGTTCGGTGGTTCGAGAGTACGAAGATGTTTTTCGGAAGAATTCTTGGGTATGCCACGGATCGACAATTAGAGTTCTGTCGACTTAGAACCGGAGCAGCTCCGGTGTCAAAAGCAAGTATAGGATGGCCCACCAATTACAAAATTAAAGATTCGATTCAGGGGAGGCTGTTGGACCTAGGTTTCATACAACCTAGTGTATCGCCATGGGAGCACCGGTCTATTCGTCGAGAAGAAAGCGGAACATTAAGGATGTGTATCGATTACGGAGAATTGAACAAGCTCACTATTAAGAATAGATATCCTCTCCCGGGATGAGCGACTTGTTCGACCAAGCGAAAGGAGGCGGAGTATTTTCAAGATAGACCTAAGGTCTAGATACCATCGACTCAAAATGAGAAGGAGGATATTCCTAAGACATCGATTAGAACACGTTAAGGACATTACGAGTTCACGGTGATGCCGTTTGGGTTGACAAATGCCCCAATTTTTTATGGATCGATGAATAGAGTCTTCCATCGGTATCTTGATAGTTTCGTCTTAGTGTTTATCGATGATATTCTCATCTACTCTAAGACAGGAACAACACGAAGAACACTTGCGTGTTGTACTCGAGATTTTTCTGACGAAATTATATGCCAAATTCGAAGTGCGAATTTTGGTTAAAGGAAGTGATGTTCCTCGGACATATCGTGTCGGTGAGGGAATCAAAGTAGATCTGCTAAAGTGGAAGCCATCAAAGGATGGAGGACACCATCAAGCGCCAATGAGATCGAAGTTTTCTCGGTTTGGCGGGGATACTACAGAGCGTTTCATTGAAGGATTCTCAAAATTGCTGGGCGATGACACGACTTCTAAGAAAATGGACCAAGTATATTTGGACGAAGGCGTGAAAAGAGTTTTCAAGAACTTAAGACAAAGCTAACCTTTGCTCTAGTGTTAGCAATCCCGAGATGAGAATGAAGGATTAGATTATTTACGGATGCATGAAAGTTGGGGCTGTGTTGTGTACTAATGCAAACCGGAAGGTGATAGCATCGCATCTCGTCAATTGAAGCCCCATGGGTTGAATTATCCGACTCATGACTTAGAGTTAAACTGCGATGTACATGCTTTGAGGATCGGAGACACCATCTTTATGGAGTCGGTGTGAAATTTTCACATATAATAAGAGTTTAAAGTACTTTTTCGAGAAGGATGCGAATATGAGATTTCAAATTTTATTTATTGCCCAAGTTATGTCATTGAGTTTAAATCTATGATCTAGTTTCATTTGAAATCACTTGAGTTTTCACTTTTCGTGAAAGAAGTTTACAAACAGAAAATTTCATAAAAGCGTCATTTGAAACTAAGCCTTCATGTCTTTGAGAAGTATTTGTGGTCAGATCAGCAGCCCATATGACCAAAGACATCTCGATGAGTCGTCATTCGGTCTTGGATCCTATATCCCAATTATTAAATTCAAGGAAAATATTGGTTCAAACTCTCAAAATACGATCACCTCAATTTAAAACCTTACCCTTGTAAGTTGTTTTGATAAGTTTTCTTCAATCCTCGAAACTAATAAGTGCGATGTAGGTTGACTTATCTTGTCACCTAAGTTTTCGAGTTTGTAAGTGATAGACACCGAGGGATAATATAGAAGTTCAAGATATATTTTCCTCAATGAAACACCTAAGTCGATGACCTTGATGGGCTGCGGATCTTGATGTGATAAGTTATACTCTCATGTGAGTGTTATGTAAATAAAGTTATGAATGATATACTCTTTAGCATTCGGTCAAGAGTAGAAGTAAAGGAAAATAGATGATATTCTTGGGAAATAATCTCATATTAATATTTTATAAAGAGAGAGATTACAACTTATCTTCGGATAGTTGATTGTCCTTAAGACCTCGTTAGTAGGTTGGACATGTTTAAAGTTGGTGATGCGAGACTCTTTTCGATAGACATATAAGGAATGATAGCATCCTTATTAACAAATCCTACTTCATACCTCAACCCTTAGAATTATGTTTGAGCATAATTGATTTCGAATATCTGAGACCTTGTATGGTGAAAATGTCAATCACCACTTTATTGTGATGAAGTGAGTGAAAGAAAGTTACTAGGTCGGATCGAGTACAACAAATGATTGGAAAAGTCGATCACATCAAGCAAAGAATCAAAGAAGCTCGGGACGGACAAAGTCTTACGCCGACAAGCGTCGATCGAGCTTAGAATTCAATTTCGAGGATCGAGTTTTCTTAAGGTTTCTCCTTCAAATGGAGTTATCGTTTTGGCAAGAGATGAAAGTTACGATCCGCTATATAGGACTTTTCGAGATCCTAGACAAGGTAGGCCTTGTAGCTATAGGTTGGCTTTTCCACCAAGCATTTGAGGCGTGCACAATGTGTTTCATGTCTGCAATTAAGAAAAATCGTGTTTGATCCGAAACATGTAATTAAGCCGATGAAGTAGTCTAGCAGGGACTTAAGTTATGAAGAAATACTGTCAAATTTTGGATAGAAAAGTTCAAGTTTTCTGAACAACAAACAAATTGTACTCGTCAAAGTAAAGTGGAATCATCACGATGCGGAGGAGGCCACGTGGGAAATTGAGAAAAAATGAAAACTAAGTATCCGATTTAGATTACAGGTATGGAATTTCGAGGACGAAATTTTTATAAGGATGGAGGATGTCATATCCGTCTTTCTTAATAAGATTAGAATGACTTTCGAACTTAGAATTTAAAATGATTCGTGCCCAATGAAAGAAAATTTTAAAATTCCAACAAAAAGAATTTATTTCACTAATTATTATAAAGTGATTTAGAATTATTATATATAATATAATAATCAATACGATTATATATATATTTATATATAAATAATTATATCAATAATATCATGTTAACGTTTAATTTATTAATTCATAGTCTTTAAGATCGAATTTGAAGCCCGTGAGAACAAATCGTATAATGGGCTTTGGTTTAACGAGGTCCAAAATGAAAGCCCATGGGTAATAAAAACCCTAACTATATAAGCTTCTCTTCCTCCCATTTGAACCTAGCCCCAAAACACACTTCATTTCCTGGAGCCCCAACAAGAGAACTCGAAGGTTAAACTTGAATCTAGCATTCTTTGAATATGTATATGTATGCGTGTGTGTATCATCGTGTATATGTGATGTGTGTGTTGCTGTTTACATTTGTGTGTGTGAGTACATTGTGGCGGTATGAGAGAGGGCCGAGAGGGAGGGCGACGGCAGCTGGCGTGGTGGCTCGAGCCACCGGCGTTCGACGAAGAGAGGGGGCGGCGGAGGCGAGGGAGAAAGGCTGGGGGTGCGTCGTGTGTGTGTGTGTCGCGTGCGTCGTGTGTGTGTTGTCATGTGTGTGTGTGTGAGTGTACAGCGAGAATGAAGAGGCGACGGTGGCTGGTCGGTGCAAGGTCGCCGGAATCCAGCGTCATCATGGCGGTGTCGCCGTCGTGAGTGTGTGTGAGTGCGCTTATCGCGTGTGTGTGTGCATCACGTGTGTGTGTGCATGTGTGGGCGTCGGCAGAGAGAGGAGGCAAGTGGCGGAGGCGGCCTCGCGACTCGCGGCCGCGGCGTTCTTGGCGGGGCGATGGGGCGGCGGCGGCGTCACGGTGTGCGTGTGTGTGTGTGAGTGTCGAGAGAGGTGAGAGTACCGAGTGAGAGAAAAAAAAAAAAAGAAAAAATGGTGTCGCGAATTTCGCGGCGCCGTGACAGCCGGCCGGCTGCCGGGAAAGCGGTAGGAAAATGAGAGAGATAGGTTTAGGGTTTCAGAATGTGTTGGGCCAATTTTATTTAAAGTATTGGGCTTAAACTATTTAAATGATTTGGGCTCATTTAATTAATTACATTGGGCTTCTATGTTTTTGTTTAAATGTTATGGGCTTTTAATTAATTAAAATTTGGGCCCAAGTTATGATATAAAAAGGGTTGGGCTCTCTTCTTTAATGAGATGGGCTGAATTTAGTTAAAGGATTGGGCTGGACCTATTTATTTATTTAAATGCTGATGGACTATGGAATTGTTTTAATTCTGGGCCAGAATTTAAATTGTGGGTTGAAAATTTATGAGTTGGGCTCCAGTGAATTTATTTGTAGTTGGACCTTAATTAATTTAAATCTTTGGGCTCAATTAATTAAATAAATATGATTTAACCTTAAGACTTAATTAATTAAATTATATTAAGTCTAATTAATTAAATAATTAACAAACTTAAATATAAGTTTAAATTAATTAATTATAGTAAGATTAATTAATTAATTAATTACTATTAAGTTAATTAATTAATTGATTAAGTTAATGTTAAGTCAAGTTTAAATTATCTTTAATTTATGATTATGACTTACTTAATTAATGTAATTAATTTCTTTTAATGAAATTAATTAAGTTATGATGATTAAATAAAATAAATTATGTTAAACAAGTGCATAATTTGATAAATTATATTATGTGTTATATTAGCGAGTCCTTAATATATATATATTTTAGTATGCAATTTAATTGCATTATACTTTTAAAAAGTATTTAACAAAAGAAGATTATGAAATTAAGTTGTTTCTAAGCGAAAAGTCGAGCAAAGGTATTGTTGGTGCATTGGCGATATAAATTAGTTTTCTAATTTAATTATATTTTGAAAACTCGGGCTTAACGAATCATAAGCTAGTATCCTACTTTACTTGAACATAAGACTAGCTTTTGAGACCTATTAAGATTAGTGCTTCTTGTAGGTTTTATCGATCAAGGGATTAGCGCTGCTTTCCGAGGCAGCGTACTATAGTGATTAAATCGGGCTTTGTCTATCGAGGTGGGCTTTATTCTGAAAAGTATATTTGAGTTATATGCTACGATATTTCATGAAATCTGTTGTTTATCGATAAAATGTTTTTGTGCTCTGCTTCTGTTTAAGGCTCGTATATGTATCGATCGAGATTCTCTTTTAATCTAATCGTTAATTGAGAATTGTGTACCTTTGGTTAGTTGTTTGGTGGGTTGATCTCCATCGGACACTAACATAATCATGATGCGTTATAAGGGTGCTTATGCGGATGCGTTCGAAATCGTCATGTTATTATGGTGCTTGTGCGGATCGTTCGAAATGCGTCGTGAATTATCCGGTTCGTCCCGATGACAATAATGGGAGCATGTGATCGGCGGTGGCTAGAGGCGGGATCAAGCGAGTATGAGAAGAGTCGTGACAATGGGCCCGAATGAATGAAATATTTTGCATGCTTAGAAGTTGTTTCTCTTTTAAAACCTTCTAAGTTATGTTATCATGATTGGATAAAGCGCTTTTACGGTTTATGAAATGTTTATGAAAATGCATGCCCACCGAGTACATTAGTACTTAGCCCAATTTTTCAAATGTTTTCGGGATGATCAATGGGTCTTGTGAGGCGGTGAGATTTGAGTTCACTCCGTATTTTGTGGATTATTCCGTATTTAGACTTCGTGATGAATTAACTCTAATTTTATTTTCCCCTTCTTGTCTATGACTTGAATGGTTTCTTTTGATTGAGCTTAGACTCTGAATCCTTGATGTTAGTATTGTTGATGTATATTGGTTATTAGAAGCATGAAATTAAACTTGTGATCCCGAGGATAATTATCGTTTTGATTGGATTTCATCATTCGATGTCTTCCGTTTTCATTTAGGAAGCTATTCCCAAATCCTAAGGGTTTATTGCCTTGATCATTCGAGTCAACTTATTTACTTCATATTTCTTATCATTTTTATTCGTCACGCCTCGATTTACGAGCTTCTGTCATTTCTAGAAACCGGGGCATGACATATAAGCTGTTTGGGAGCTTATTTTATCAAACACTTTGCAACAACTTATAAACTCTTAAACAACTTATAAGCTGTTTTAAAGAGCTTATGTTGTTTTAAAACTTATAAGCTCACCAAACACCTCGAGGTCATGTCTTGAGTTTGGATGATATATATTACGAATATCTCAATCATATTATGCTTTATAACATTGATTCTTGTGTTTCTTTATAGAATAAAAAGTAGTTGATTAAAATTTAAAAAACGAAGAATGTAGTTAAATTCGTATTTCTATTAGTTAACTCTTGCATGCGAAATAACGTGGCGAAAGGAAATGAAAATAGATTACTATTTGCAACTCAAAATCTAACATCATTATGCATCAACCATAGCCTCTCTAAAGGTAGATCGGATCATGTCTCCAAAACTCTATCTCACTCAGTTCCACAAGCACAATTAAAAACGATTAAATTTAAAATTATAATTAATTATTATTTTAATTGTGCTTGTGGAATAAAGTTTTAAGGGACATAGGTTTTATCTACTTTAGATTAAAATCCATATGAATCCGAGTTATTGGACCATCTTGTCACAAAGTTATATTATCGGCTAAATAAGTATGTTTTAATTCCTTGTTATACTTTGGTGGTTTCAATAATCCAAATCAAAGATTAATATATATAAGTTGTTTTGGGTTTTTATATGAGATATCCATAAAATAGTGACATGATTACTAAAAATTGTTATAACCTATAAAGTTACTAAATAAAATTGTGACATGTTATGAATGTCTAACTATTTACGTGTCGAATAAAATAACATCATATATGTCACAAAATTTTGTGGCATTTGAAATGGGTAATTAATTTTGTGACATATATAGTTATTTGTTGTGATATGGGAGTGTAATTATTTTATATGACATAAATGGTAGCTATTTTAATTTTTCATCATGATGATTTATAATTAGTTCTTAAAAGTTATCATAATGAACAATAAAATAAAAGCAGAAAAGAAAAGTAAAAATAAAAGTAAAAAATGAGTGTGTGAGAGAGATAGAGAGGGGTGAAGTTAAGTAAAATTTAGTTATTTTCTCTTTATAACAAAAATATGTTGACACTTGTATATCAATGATAGCTTTAGATGTCATAACAATCATTATATTTATAAATTCAATAAAATTTATTAATATTTTTATATGTAATAAAAGTATATATAAATGTGTGTGTAGATGTAATTTATTTTTATTTTGAAAGCGGATATAATTAATTTTATTACACCTAAGGTGATGATTGGTGCACATTGATTAAATTCGATAGGAATGCAATGAATTTTGAAATTGAATGATGATAGGACCGGAATGGAATATTTGATTCATATAGCTAATATGTATGAGGTATGAACGAATAAGAATGAAATAGAATAAAAGAAATAAACAATATTTTTATAATTTATGTTATTGTTACTATAATAATAATACTAATATTGGAGAAAGTGCCATGTCATACGAGATTTTACTATATTAACAATAATAAAAGAAATAACCAATTGTTGAAAGGCTATACCATGAAAGTCGAATATGTAGCCGCTTCAGAGACTGCTAAAGAGGCGGTATGGTTCAAGAACTACCTCATGTATCTAGATGTAGTACCTCATTTCCCAAGAGTATCATAGTGTTGTAACAGCCCTCTAATCCTAAGGATGGATTAACGAGGTGAAACTTGGAACGATAATTACCGAACATTTAAAGAGAATTAATCGAAGGTTATGGAACAAACATCAGTGAACTAAGAAGTTTCAACCCTTATATACAAGGCACACATAATTTACATATAGAAAGTGCTACAATTCATTAACCAAAAGATTCAGCGATGCGGAGGAATTTAGCGTCGACATCAAAACATAAACATAGTGTTTTAACGCGGAGAAGCATGTGAATACACATATGACGATGTGCATTCAAGGTTTCTAACATATTATCATCAAAATAGCCTAACTATTGACACGCCTCCATCCACCATCCGCTCGACTGCACGTTTAAAAACAAACATACAGGGCTGAGTACAAGAATGCATTCAGTGAACTCATGCCAAAACATTTTATCAATTTAAATTACACTACCCCGTCACGATAACACACGAGGTTTTTATTTGAAATACTCGTGTTTACTAAACATTCTGTCATTTTCCATAAATATTAAATGCGGCGGACATATTTTCCTTATATGTATGATGCATATCTCTTTCCATTCATCACAACAGTTCCATTATCTCGTCTCATTAATTTATCTTCTTGTAGTAGAGGCCTCCTCCCACGGACGCCGTGACCGGTGAGCACCCTTTCGACTACGGTCACAAAATAGTGCACAAAATCCTTGCCACTCCGGCACGGGATACAATTCTCAATCATCCTAGTGGGTGCTTACAAGGATACGAATTCAACATTTCATATGTTGGGAGCTACCCAACAACATTCACAATTCGAGCATGGATATGATACATACATAAAATATAAGCATTTTGGGCAGGTAATTAAATAAATCATTTCATCATCATTTCTTGCGAATAAAGCATCGTAAATAAAACATTTGATAAGCGTTTGATCTTTTGAGTAGAGTAAAGCCACACAGATGTAGATCGTCTTAACTCGATTTTCTTCTCGTCGATTCGTCACGTCCGCGTCCAACCTTTACGTAAAACTATTTCGATCGTTGGTCACGTTTTGAGATTTTCAAAGTTTAAATAAACTTTGATAACTTATAAAGTAATAACTCGAATCCCTTAACTAAATTTATCGGCGTTCCAGCGTATCTTAATTAAATATTTCTCGTGCTTGATAGAGGCGTAATATGATCTATGATCTAATATTAACCATTTAGGTTAAGCGTTGAGCGATACCAGCGTCTAAAAATGATTTCAATTATGAAACCATTTCTCACAAATGAGATATTTTATAAAATTGTCGTTTTACGTATTAGTGCATTTATTCAACGTATTTCATACGTTTAATCTTAAGTCAACGTTTTGACTTTTCTTAACATATTTTATAACCAATTTTCTTATATATACAATCCTAATTCTCAATTTTTTTACGTAAATCAATAAACTTGATTTATATTTTATTTTAATATGAATTAACCTTTTCATTATACATTACTTTTCATATTCAACGTTATTTAATATAACGTTTAATAGTAAACATAGTATACTATGTTTATAAAATCCCATAAATTCTTAATTAATCTAAAATATATATTCTAAGCATATAATGTATTATTTTTCTTGATAAAAAGGATTTAAAACCATTAATATATAATCTAAAGCTCACGGTTTTTGTGGGAAATTTCTTAAACCATTCCAAAAATTCCTCTAAATTCATATAGTATACTATATGATCATATGATCATTAATATGTATTAAAATTAGCTATAGAAAATTTGGACATCACCTATCCATGCCCTATAGTTCACGGTTTCAACCTAAAATCATCAAGAAATTTTCCTAAAATTCTAATTAAATTCCACAAGGCCTAAACATCATTCTATATCATTAATCTAGCATAATATTCAACAAAATCAATTTACACATCAATGTATCAACCCTATAGCTCACGGTTTCTTCTTGACAAATACCAAACATTTTGTAAAATCTTATAAAATTACACAGGCCTAATCACTATCATATAACAATAATACATCATAATATCTAACAATTTCAACTCACAAATTAATGTATCAAGCATTATGGTTCACGGTTCTTTTCCAAGATGTGAACATACATTCCTTTTAAATTCTGGTAAATTCACATAGTACATAATCAATGCCATACATCAATAATATGCTATAATATCACTTAAATATAAATTGTACATTAACATAGGAATTCCTAGCAATTTTCGATAATCTTGAATTAAATAGCATACAATCTCTAAAAATTTCCAAATAGTCACAATGTGTTCTACTACCAACATATAACATAAATCCACCATCAAATTAAATCTAACAATTTTCGATCATAACCTATAAAATCATAGCATGCTTAACTTTGCAATAAATTCATCATATATGAAGCATATACACTATACTAAACATTATTAATGAACAACTACACATGCTAGCATAATTTCTCATTAAGATCATAAGCTTATAAATTAAAATCGAGCGGTTGGAAATTGAAATTTTAACGTATAAGCGAAACATTGATTCTAACCTCTTTACCGGCTTTGATTAATTGCAAAGGATTTAGTAGCAAGCTTTTGGCTATTGAAAAGGAAGAACACTCTTAGTTTTTCTTTTGGTAAGCTCTCGGCAGTTTTAGGTTGGGAAGAGAAATATATTACTTTGTTTGTTACACAATACTTAAGTAAAATGAATAAATACTTAAAGCCTACTTCCTACATCTCTCTCTCGGTTCCAACACACATACAAAACAAGCAAAACTTTTATTTAGCTTTATGACTCATCACATATAGTATGTCACTCCTTACACAAAAGTAACTACACTTACACAAAGTAAATGAATGGAATTAATTATCCTTTGCTTTGGATCATTTATAGCCGTCGGTCTCTCCCTCAATTCACACAAATATAAAGCTTTTAATTTTTCTTACACACCCTAAAGATCCTAAGCATTAATTAAAGCAAATAGTTAAAGTCAAAGAAGAGTTTCATAATTTCTTCTCACCTTACTTAGCCAAGATACACGGCTATTACACATCACAAATCCTCCACTTGATTCACTCATTTAATTTACTTGGTTAGTGTGTAGAAAATATCTTACTTGATTCAACACAATTTGGAAGATCACAAAAAAAATGGTTCATGAAAATATATTAGCATGTTCACGGCAATTTTGGAATATAAGTGCCAAAATTTGATTTTCTTGCTATTTATAGATATATAACATAATATATGTCTTAGATGATAAATTATATCATAGGAAAAATAATTAGAAAGATTTATGGGTGAAAACCTTAATTTTCGATTTTAGGGTTTTCGAAAATTACAACTTTTATCCCATAATTATTCCTTAATTTTCTAGCATTTTTTTAATGCTAAATAATACTCTAATTACATAAAATAATCATAGGAATTTAAATATTATAATTCATTGGTCATTAAACTCGATTTTCTAATCGTCTCTAGCGTTGACGTTGAAATGTCTCAAAATGTTCATAATCGACCCATCTCAAAATGGTCGTAATAAAGTCGTAATCACTTTATTAAGTCATTCCATTAATAAGGGAATTTAATTCTAAGCTTCGACACTTAGAAAATTTTACGAAATTTTAACTATCGATATTCAATCGACGTTAAAATATTACTGCCGAAATACTTTATATAATTATATTCCTTAATTCACAATCATTAGTGAACATGATATAGGAATTCATTATCTCATAATTAATCGAAATCATTATTCGATAAATTACTAATTCAAATATCACAGCGAAACCCTAATGTACGAAATTTAATTAACGTAATTAGGCCTTTAATTCTTCGGGATATTACATTCTACCCCCCTTAAAGAAATTTCATCCCGAAATTTGCATACCTTAGAAAAGTTCGGGGTATCTTTCTTTCATGGCATCTTCAAGCTCCCACGTGGCCTCCTCTTGTCACGATGTCTCCTGACACTTTGGTAGCGGAATGGACTTATTTCTCAGCTGTTGAACCTTCTGTCTAGAATAGTCGTAGGTTCATCTTCATAACTCATATCGGGTTGAGGATCACGTCGTCTTGATGGATCACATGTTTGGATCATACCGTACTTTCTTAGTTATGACACGTGAAAAACATTGTGTACATTCCCAAACTTGGCGGAAGAGCGATCTATAGCAATTGGGCCTATTCTTTCTAGGATCTCATAAGGTCTATAAAGCGGGTCTTAATTTTCCTTTACTCCAAACCTTATAATTCCTTTCGATGGAGAGACTTTAAGAAAGACTTTATCTCCTCCTTCGAAATGTAGCTCCGATCTACGCGTATCGGTATAAGACTTGTCTATCTTGAGCTTTTTTATTCTTTGCCTAATTTGACGGACGATCTCAATCATTTCACTTATTAAATCGGGCCTAAAACTCTTCTCTCACCTACTTCATCCCAATAAAGCGGTGATCGATATTTCTTTCCATATAAAGCTTAAATGCGGGGCCATATTAATCGTCGCTGATAACTATTATTGTAGGCAAACTCGATAAGGGTAAAACATCTTCCCACTTTGCACCTCGATCCAACACTCTTGTTCTCGGCATATCTTGAGTGTTTGAATCGTCCTTTCCGATTGTCCATCGATGCATGGGTGGCTTATTTGTCTTGAAATTTAACCGTGCCCAATTCTTTTGTAAGCTAACCCGAATCTCAAGTGAATTTAGAATCTCTATCGACGTGATAGATTTTGGTACCCGTGCGGTGCGTACAATTTCTTTTACGTCTAACCGGGCCAACTTATCAGATCTATGAGTAATCTGAATCGACAGAAAATGCGCACACTTTGTGAGTCTATCCACTACTACCCATATGGCAGTGTTCCCTCTTTTTGACTTTGGTAAACCCATAACTAAATCCATCGCTATATCCTCCCATTTTCGTTCGGGTATTCCCAAAGGCTGTAACTTTCCGTAGGGTCTTTGGTGTAATGCTTTTACTTGTTGACAAGCAAGACAACGCTCTACAAAAGAGGCTACGTCTCGTTTCATGTCTTCCCATCAGAACTTTTCTCGCAAGTCTTGGTACATCTTAGTACTGCCTGGATGGACGGTATAAGGAGTCTCATGAGCTTCACTCATGATTTCCTTTTGAAGCTCATCATTGTTTGGAATACACAATCTTTCCTCAAACAATAAGGCATTGTCTGACGCTTCTCGAAAATTCTTCAGTCCTTCTGTTCTTATTTTGACTCTGGTCCTCTCCAACTTCTCATCCTTCCTTTACTCGTCTATTATTCTTTTTCTTAAGTCAGACGTCAAAGTGAGTGTAGCAATACGACTCATGATCGTCTCTGGTTGTTCAACCATTTCTATCTTCATTCTCTCAAACTCTTCAACGAGTTTTTCTTCCTTTGTAAAGAGACATCCCAGTTTGGTTTGATTCTTACGACTCAAGGCATCAGCTACCACATTTGCCTTGCCCGGGTGATAATTTATACCACAGTCGTAATCCTTTACCAATTCGAGCCATCTTCTCTGCCTCATGTTTAGATCTCTTTGCTCGAAAAAGTATTTCAAACTCTTATGATCTGTAAAGATCTCACATCTCACTCCATAGAGATGATGTCTCCATATCTTTAGTGCATGTACTCTTTGCTAGTTCCGGTCATGAGTTGGATAATTGGTTCATGTGGTCTAAGTTGTCGGGATGCATAAGCTATCACTTTTCCTTCTGCATCAACACTGACCAGTCCATTCTTAGAAGCATCAATTATAGACTACATATTCTTTATGCTTACGGGCTGCTAATCTTTGGCGCACTTGTAAACTTTTCCTTAAGCTTTTGGAAATTCGCCTCACATTCTTGATCCAGTAAATTTAATCCCCTTCGGATAGCTCGTTATTGGCCTTGCTATCTTTGAGAATCCTTCAATGAATCTCCGATAGTAACCAGCTAATCGAAAACTTCGATCTCGTTTTGGGTTCTTGGCGATTTCCATTCTTATACCGCTTCTACCTTGGTGGGTCCACTTTAATCCCTTGGTGACACAATGTGTCCAAGGAACATTACTTCTTTCGGCAAAATTCATATTTGCTAAACTTAGCAAAAGTTGTTCGAGATCTCAAGGATTGCAAAACCGTTCTCAAATGCTCCTTATGTTCTTCTTCATTCTTCGAATAGATGAGAATATAATCTATGAAGACTAAGACAAACTCGTCTAAGTATGGATGGAATACTCTATTCATGAGTTCCATGAATACGGCTGGCGCATTTGTTAATCCGAGCGGCACAACTATAAATTCATAGTGGCCATATCTCGTTCGGAATGCAGTTTTAGATGCGTCTTCGGCCGTACCTTGAGTTGATGATAACGACTTGAGGTCGATCTTTGAGAACACACTTGCTCATCGTAGCTGATCAAACAAGTCATCTATCCTGGCGGTGGATACTTGTTCTTGGCGTCATTTATTTAGTTCAGATAATCTATGCACATCCTCAAGGAACCATCTTTCTTTTTGACAAATAAGGCAGGTGCTCCCAAGGCGATACACTAGGTGCGATAAAACCTAGGTCCAGCAGTTCTTGGTTTGGATTTTCAATTCTTCCGATTCCTTGAACCGTTCATAGGTGCTTTCGACCTTTGGAGTTGATCAGGGTTCAGTCGATGGTGAATTCACCGCCATCGGGGGTAATCTGGTAGATTTTCGGGAAAACATCGGAAATTCTCGAACAATCTCCACATCTTCAGCTTTTATCTCATTTTATCCTCCCATTCGGGTAAACAAAAGCATACGACATCCTTTCTTGTTTATCATTCTTCTTGCCTTGATCTTGATATAATCGGGATTTTCTTCCCATGTTGATTCCATGGAAGCTCGTAGCTTTTGTCCGGGAAAATGGAATGAAATTTACCTCTCCTTGCATAGAATCGTAGAATGGTTTTCAGCTAACCAATCCATCCCTAAAATTATATCTACATCGCCCATGGGTATTATGTTCGAGTTATTCGCGAACCATAAGTGATCTAAGTTCAACTCTAGGTTCGAGCAAACATGCGTAATGATCGTAATCCTCCTATGGGTGAAGAGATTCTCATGTCTGATTCGCTTTTGGATCTTAGTTCCAATATATTGACACGTGCTCTTGCTATGAAAAAAGCGAAGCACCGTATCGAACAAAAGTATATTGGTATGTTGAAGTTTTCCCATACCGCCGGGTTTCCCCAGTTACATTCATTCTACCTCGGTGTAGAGCATACGCTCTGCTTTGGGCGGTGAGTGGCGGGGTGCTTGCCTTTCTTGGTTCTCTTTGTTGTTGTTGTGTTCTTTGTTGTTGACGTTCTTCTTTGGGGTTGTCGTCGCCATTGTTGTTGGGGTTGTTGCCACTGTTGTTGTTGTGGTTCTTCTTTGAGGTTGGGGCTGAAATTGAATAGCCCTGAGTGGTTGGGCATTCCCAGGTTGGTTCGGCCTTCCCACTATTCTCGGGCGTATCCCTGGGCAATTATTTGCATAATGCCCCTTTACACCACACTTAAAACAATTGACCGTTAAGCAAACTCCTTTGTGAAATTTTTGGCATTTTGGGTAAGGAAGAGCCCTTATTTGCTCTTGTGGACCTCCCATTGGAGGGGAAAAGACTGGCCTTTTCCATCAATGCCCCTGAGGCGCCATGTTTCCCTGCCACGGCCGTTTGTTATTCTGATTTCCAAAACTTTCTCGGCTATTGTTACTGATGTTCCCTTCCCATCTTCTCTTTCCTTTATCCACTGTATTCTGCGTCTGAGTTTGCGATGGTTTATCTTCTGGCATCGTTGCTTCAATATCTAAAGCCCGTCCAAGAGCTTCAGTGTAGGTCAAATCTCCATGACTGGCGAGAGACATCCTTATCTCTGACCTCAGACCAGATCTAAACTTTTCTGACATCTTCATATCCGTGCTTACTTGATCAGGGGCATATCTTAACATATCGCAAAAAGTGCGATCATAGTCATCATGAGACATCTTTTCTGTTCGAGTTGAAAAATTCACTTTCCTTCTTCTTCCTATAACTTTTTGGAATGTATTTCTCATACATTTCCCCTTTGAAATCTTCCCATGTGAAGTCATCCATTTGCTCTGGTGCCAAAATTTTCCTCCTAGCTTCCCACCAGAAATCGGCAGGTCCAGAGAGTTGAAAAGTAATACAAGACAGTCGCTCTTGCGCTGTGCATCGTAGAAAGTCGAAAATCCTTTCCATGGTTCTTATCCACTGTTCTGCATCGTCCGGGCTTCCCTTTCCATTAAAGGAAGGTGGATTTTGCCTAAGAAAAAGTTCCTCTGTTCTACAATCAGGTGGAGGTGGGGGTGGTTGTGGTATATTATCATTTTCCTGTACCGGAATCCTGCCTCTTCCCTACCCTTTCCTCTTCCTCTACCTCTCTGCTCAGGATCCTTTCTAGGCGGCATTCTGTTATATAAAACATATAATTAACATCGCATATCATGATCACAATTTAAACATATATAATATCATCATATAATCTTATCATAAAGCATCTTTAATAAACCATTTATCTTTGTCATACTCATTTTTGCCGCAAAAGCCCATTTCAGGGTCATATATATATATATCAGAAAATCGTGCCTTAAGGAGGGCTGTTATGTACAAGCAGTCATCACAGAAGAAGTCACATACATACTGGCTTACACAACATTACAAAATACCATGTTTCTCTTTTCCACTACCTGACATAACCAAGCATACTACACACATATACTATACTATACATATCTACACAAATCTACATCCATCATCCTCGTCTGAAATCTCACTCCTCCATAAATGCGGGTCATCATCCTCTTGGGATCCTCATAGGATCCTCCTCCTCATCATCATCAGAGTCCTCATCTGAATCATCCTCGCGTGCGCGTACCCTAGATGGTCCCGCTCCGTCATCCCCAATAGCGTGTATGTCGCATATCGGACTATAGTCGTTGCGAGTGTCCGACACCCTCATCCACGCCGTCTGGCGACGTGGCTCTGCTGGAGGCGTGTAATACCTCAAATTTTTAATCAGTAATGAAAGAATACTTAAGTGTTAATAAGGGCATTGCATCCTTAATCCAAAAGAAAACAGAAATAATTATGATCCAAAATACATAATGACTCTTAATAAAATAGAATATAATTAACAATTTAACTATAACTTTATGAATGAAAGATTTTGTTTAAAAATTTAAAATAATGTTATGGTTGATTATTTGATCTTAAATGATCAAATAAATTCTATAATTGTTAGAAATTTTAAATTCTTGCTATTTGAGTGTTATATTTTCATGTTATATAGTAAACATTACTTTATAAATGTAAGATTATAAAGTAAGTATTTTATTCATAGAAGTCATGGAAATAAGAAAGTAGGTTATAGTATAAAGTTAGTAGCATCAAAATATTAATAGTTACACATAGTATAATATTAAAATTTAAATGAAATATATGAATTTAGGAGCATTAAGTGAGAAGGCTCTAGAAATGCATGATTAAGCATACATATTTATTATACTTGGTGACCAAGTAATAGCATTTAATAAATTTGATGAATAATCATGTAATAATTAAATTAAAAATGAAATGAAATTTGCTCTATAAATATATCACTTCTATACCATTTAACATTTTGCAAAAATCATCAAAATCTCTCCCTAAAAATCACGCCTACACACACACACACACACTAAGACAAAACTTTTTCCTAAGCTATTTTCTTCCCAATTTTCATTTCTAAGGTTGATCCCAAGGTTAATAAGGTATGATTCTAATCTCTTTTCAATCTTTAAGCATGGATTTTGTTATATATTTATGAAATTCTTGAGCATGTTAATTGTATATCTTAATAGGTTTTGTGAAAGTTAGGAATGGATATTGATGTTATAGTTAAGAATTGATGATTTTGTATGGAATTGATGAATTGATAGTAGTATAGTTGTAGGAATTTTGTTAAAGTTGAGAAACCCTCATTTATATGTTTAGGTTAAGATAATGAATTATGGATGTTATGTTAAAATAAGTTGTGATTATATGTTTAAAGCATGCTTAGGTTAATAAATGGGAAGAAAAGATAGCAAAAATAAATTTTAGAATATATACATATATGTTGAAATTTTCAAAAAATGGGAAGTGATGTATTGATTTTATTTTCTTCATTTAACTTGATATATGAGTTTAATATGATGAAATAAGTATTCTATGAATTTAATAAATTTTCCAAGTTCATATGTTGAAATTTAAAATTTTAGTTTAGGTGTTCAAAGGTTATGTATGTGCTAAAGTTAATATATGTTATTAATATTGATGATTTGAGCTCACAAATGATACTAAGATGAGAAGTTGAGAAGAAATTAAAGAAATTACAATTTATATATATATGTGTGAAATTTGAAAATTATAGAAAAAGGAAAGTTAAAATTTTAATGTTATTCTTCATATATCTTATGTATTGTGAATATATTATGTAAATAAAGAATAATAAAGCTTAAATGAAGAGTTTAGAATTAAAAAGGTGAAAAGTTGAATTTTAGAAATATATTATGTAGAAAAGAAAGTTTAAGGACAAAGAATATATATGTATATATATATATATTATAATGTTAAGTTAATAGAAATAATTAGTATACTTAAAAGTATACTAATAGTAAGAAAAAGTAGTAGTATGGAAGAAGATTCATTAATTATGACTTAATTATATGAAAAGTTTAATGTAGGCAATTAATTACTTATATTATGCTTAAATAACTTAAGAAAATAAATATAATATCCAAAGAAAGAAAAAGAGTAAAATAAAGTTATTAATGTACAATAATAGTGTTCATTGAATGTTTGATAATAATTTAGAATGTTGAATGAAAATAAGAATAAAGTTAAGATATAAAGGATGCAATGACCCGAAAAGACGAAAATTCTTATAAATGAGAAGTTTAGACAAAACCATCTAAACAAAACCTAAGAAATGAAAGAGAAATTATAGTTAGATAAATAAGAAATATTGTTTACTAATGTTATCAAATTATTAAAGGTACATCGGGAAAAGGAAGGCAGTTAAGGAGGAAGAGGGACGAAGAAAAAGAAAGGTTTATTAAGTGACCGACTAAAGGCAGCGGTGGGCTTCGAACTAAATAATAGCGTGCTAATTTATATTGTTACATTATGTATCTTGCATGACTTTTAAATTCATTGACTTGCCAAATGTTTGAGCATGATGCATTGCACGTCACGGAAGAGAAAGAAAGAAAATGAATGAATGAAAGAATGCACCGCGTCGGATAGCGACCTTGGTCATAGCGTGTTTGAGAAGGAGGCCTACTTCTCAACACATAGACAAAATCCGTGGATAAGGAAGAGAAATATGTCTGCAGACAAATATCATGCATATGCATTTGTTTTAAATTGTGAAAATGAAAGCAAGTAAGTATTTACTTTGAAAAGCATGCAGGTTTTCACTAAAACCCATGTAATGCAAATTGATGGCAAGTCAATCTTATAGCTCTAAGAGCAAATTTTAACTGTTTTGGCATGTGTCCCTTTGAGTGCTTATGTACTCCATACGCATGTATTTCTAAACATGCAGGTTGAGCTAGTTCGGAGATGGAGTTGAAATGGGACCTTGTGGTTTTGTTCGTAAATATTGTTATGTTGTGATTAACCTTATGATCGAATCACTTTATGTTAATGTTGGTGATAATAGAGTTGAACTCCTTATTATATTATTGCTAAGAATGTTCTTGGTTTGAATGGTCATTTTGATACGTGGATAAAGTTGATATCGAACTCGTTATATTCTCGGATACTAAGGTCATTTGATTGGATTGTAGTCATGATTTTTGAAATTGTGTAGTTCTAATTTGTTGAAAGTTGTCTTGGAAAAATCGTTAACCATTTAGTTGCCTTCTCGATAAGTAGAAACCTTATGTAAATTGTTATACTTTGTTGCGGAGTTATATGTCTTCACATATAACTCAACTACTACTACATTGCCATACTCGACTTGATGAATGGTGATGTAATTGTTGTTTTGTGAAAAGAAACCCTTCCGGGAAAAGATTGATTGTTGTCGATCATTATATTTCCGTTAGTTCTTGTGTTCATTTGATTCTATGTAATTTATATATATACTATTAGATCAACATTTGCGATCGAATGATAATATTCCTTAATTGATCCCAATTTTGGCGTCCCAACTTCCTTGAAATTCTTACTTCCTCATTAGTCCTAAACTTTTGTGTTAAGTCCCTAAGTCACACCTAATCTCTTGGTTAAGAAATTGGGGTGTGACAAATGATGACGCCATCATCGGTGGTAGGACCGGAAGTGGTGGTCGTGATGGATGCCCAGCGACAGTGCGGGAAGATGGCGTCCCAAGGCTCTCGGTCGTGATGTCCTGGTAACATGTGCAGGTCGGTTGCCTGCTTCCATACATCTCGGAATCACGGGATCCACTACTCGAGGAATCTCTGTATATAGCCACTCTGGCGAGTCGTCGTGCCACGTGTACTCTCTAGGGGGAAGATAGGGTCCCCTCGGTGCAACCCCATATACGCTGTACACATAGGTCAGATGGCTAATGAACCTTGGTAAGTCTCCGATCAGATCATAATTACCGTTCACACGGTATATGTAGTCGCCTGACACCTCCCGGGCATAGTCCTCCCAATCACACGGTAATCGGGTCAAAAGGCGCCTAATACCATCAAAGTCCGTCACTCCATGCTCACGTGCATCCATCCAGTGTCGGAGGTAATGCATCAAAAACTCTCCGAGGCTGTCGCCCCAGCACATGGCATAGGTATGGTAAGCGTGAATCACCTCCTCTGGCGTAGCTCTCGGCCCTAACCTCCTCCTAGCTGTGTGACGCGTCCTCGCCATCTGTCACAGACAAAACTAGCATAAGTCAAACTAAATATATCTGATAAATAGATAAGATAAACTTAAACGCATCTGTTAAGCAGCTAGGATAAACTGGACATATCTATAAAGCAGATAAACAATTCAAACACATCTGGTAAACAGATAAATGTTATCAGGAAATGTTTTCATATACAACACACGTCGTAGCTTTCTTATTCTACTGGGAAGCTTACTATCTAGTAGCGTTCTAAGATTCTTATCATACTATAAGGTTTTTGTCCTAAGTAAACCACGAACTAAACTTCAATTGATTCTCGTGAATTCTGGAGAAGGAAAAAGGGGTTCGGTCCTTCATAACAAATAAAGTACAGTGCGTTACGAGTACGTAGACGAAAACCGTGCGTGAATCGAAGTTCAAACAAAAGAGATCTAGTCAAAATAAAATCACTGCGCAGTGCAGGAAAAATCCGCACGCCCGCGCCAAAGTCGTAGGTGATGTCGACGCAGAAGTCGTGCATGCCGATGCCGATGTCGAGGTCGTACAGGCTGATGCAGAAGCCAAGATCATATCTATGGGTGAGTAAAATACCCGAAATCCGAATATTCGATCCGAACCAAACCAAAATTTAAAATTCGGTTCGGATTTTTCGAATTTTCGGTTCGGATCGGATTAACATTTTTCAAAATTTCGGATTTTCGGATCGGATCGGATTGGATTTTTAATCAGAAAAATTGAAAATCCGAATTATATATAATTTATATATAATAATAATAATAATATTTTATTTAAATATTTTAAATCTAATATAAATATATATAAATTAACAAAAATTGGTTTCGGTTTTGGATTTTCATAATTTGGATTTTTCGGTTCGGTTCGGATATTTTATAGAATTTTTGGATTTTTGATTTGGATTTTCGGTTCGGATCGGATTGTTTTCCTCTCAAAATTCAGATTTTCGGATCGGTTCGGATTAGGCAAAAATCCGAACCGAAATCCGAATGCTCACCCCTAGTCATATCCGTCGAGGTTGAAGTCGAAGTCGAAGTTGAAGTCAAAGTCGAGGTCGTTCCTTTTCGTATTAAACTTTTGCTTTCCGAGCATCGTTTCTTTTTCTTTTGTTCTCGTAATGGAAAGAAGTTCGTACTTCTATGTTCTTTTGCAATACGTGATCATGCTTCTTATATCGTCTATGTTCTTTTGATATAACATATCCATCATTATAAAGAACTTAAAACTTGAATGTTTTAGTCGATTTCATAACATAGCTTGCTCGTAAACATATTTCACTTGAATTTTGCAAATTCCACATTACATCATTGGCACTATTATGCCCATAATCAAACATAGACATTCATTTCTAACTTTGATCACTTCCATTCCCAACACTTCTTCCATAACCTTCATTTCACATCTTTTGTCATAAACTTTCATTGATTTCAAATCAATAACATAACTTTCATAAATTTTCAAGACATGATTTCAAAATAAAGTTTTGGAATTTCCGTTCAATCCTTTCTCGTATCTTTCATTTCGATAAAACTTCATAACATATTTTCACTTTTACTTTCCAAAACACGACTTCAATCTTTTCCACCTTGAATTTTTCATTTCAAAACTTGAGAAGAAAATCACTTACCTCATCCCGGTTGAGCTTGATGTGATGGAGTGTTGAGCATAGTCGGTGATTTCTAGAAGTCTAGTGACTCAATCTAGACTTGACTTTTAAAGAAGGTTTGGGATTGAAAGAGCGCTGCTCGATACCACTTTATGTGATCCTCTAATCCTAAGGATGGATTAACGAGGTGAAACTTGGAACAATAATTACCGAACATTTAAAGAGAATTAATCAAGGATTATGGAACAAACATCAGTGAACTAAGAAGTTTCAACCCTTATATACAAGGCACACATAATTTACATATAGAAAGGGCTACAATTCCTTAACCAAAGATTCAACGATATGGAGAATTTAATGTCAACATCAAAACATAAACATAGTGTTTTAACGCAGCGGAGAAGCATGTGAATACACATATGACGATGTGCATTTAAGGTTTCTAACATATTATCATCAAAAAGAGCCTAACTACTCAACACGCCTTCATCCACCATCTGCTCAACCTGCACATTTAAAAACAAACATGCAGGGCTAAGTACAAGAATGAACTCAGTGAACTCATGCAAAAATATTTTATCAATTTAAATTACACTGCCCCATCACAGTAACACACGAGGTTTTTATTTGAAATACTCGTGTTTACTAAACATTTTCTGTCATTTTCCATAAATATTCGTCTTGCAAGACATATTTTCCTTATATGTATGATCCATATCCCTTTCCATTCATCACAACAGTTCCATTATCTCATCTCATTAATTTATCTTCTAGTAGAAGGCCTCCTCCACGGACGCCGTGACCGGCCGAGCACCCTTTCGGACTGATCATAAAATAGTGCACAAAATCCTTGCCACTCCAACACGGGATACAATTCTCAATCATCCTTGTGGGTGCTTACAAGGATACAATTCAACATTTCATATGTTGGGAGCTACCAACAATATTCACAATTGACATGGATAGGATACATACATAAAATATAAGCATTTGGGCGGGTAATTAAATAAATCATTTCATCATCATTTCTTGCGAATAAAGCATCGTAAATAAAACATTTGATAAGCGTTTGATCTTTTTGAGTAGAGTAAAGCCCACCTGGAATGTAGATCGTCTTAACTCGATTTTCTTCTCGTCGATTAAATCGCGTCCGCGTCCAACCTTTACGTAAAAACTATTTCAGTACGTTGGTCATGTTTTTCGAGATTTTCAAAGTTTAAATAAACTTTGATAACTTATAAAGTAATAACTCGAATCCCTTAACTAAATTTAATAAGACGTTCCAACGCGTATCTTAATTAAATATTTCTCGTACTTCGATAGAGACGTAATATGATCTATGATCTCATATTAACCATTTAGGTTAAATGTTGAACGTATACCAACGTCTAAAAATGATTTCAATTATGAAACCATTTCGGACAAATGAGATATTTTTATAAAATTAATACGTTTTACACGTATTAGTGCATTTATTCAACGTATTTCATACGTTTAATCTTAAGTCAACGTTTTGACTTTTCTTAACATATTTTATAACCAATTTTCTTATAAATCGATTTCTTTTATACAATCCTAATTCTCGATTTTTCACGTAAATCAATAAACTTGATATATATTTTATTTTAATATGAATTAACCTTTTCATTATACATTACTTTTCATATTCAACATTATTTAATATAACGTTTCGCCGTAAACATAGTATACTATGTTTATAAAATCCCATAAATTCTTAATTAATCTAAAATATATATTCTAAGCATAGAATGTTTTATTTTTCTTGATAAAAAGGATTTAAAACCCTTAATATATAATCTAAAGCTCACGGTTTTTGTGGGAAATTTCTTAAACCATTCTAAAAATTCCTCTAAATTCATATAGTATACTATATGATCATAGGATCATTAATATGTATTAACATTAGCTATAGAAAATTTGGACATCACCTATCCATGCCCTATAGTTCACGGTTTCAACCTAAAATCATCAAGAAATTTTCCTAAAATTCTAATTAAATTCCACAATGCCTAAACATCATTCTATATCATTAATCTAGCATAATATTCAACAAAATCAATTTACACATCAATGTATCAACCCTATAGCTCACGGTTTCTTCTTCAACAAATACCAAACATTTTTGTAAAAATCTTATAAAATTACACAAGGCCTAATCACTATCATATAACAATAATACATCATAATATCTAACAATTTCAACTCACAAATTAATGTATCAAGCATTATGGTTCACGGTTCTTTTCCAAAATGTGAACATACATTCCTTTTAAATTCTAGTAAATTCACATAGTACATAATCAATGCCCTACATCAATAATATGCTATAATATCACTTAAATATAAATTGTACATTAACATAGGAATTCCTAGCAATTTTCGGTAATCTTGAATTAAATAGCATACAATTTCTAAAAATTTCCAAATAATCACAATGTGTTCTACTACCAACATATAACATAAATCCACCATCAAATTAAATCTAACAATTTTCGATCATAACCTATAAAAATCATAGCATGCTTAACTTTGCAATAAATTCATCATATATGAAGCATATACACTATACTAAACATTATTAATGAACAACTACACATGCTAGCATAATTTCTCATTAAGATCATAAGCTTATAAATTAAAATCGAACGGTTGGAAATTGAAATTTTTAACGTATAATCGAAGCTTGTTCAATTCCTAACCTCTTTACCGGCTTTGATTAATTGCAAAGGATTTAGTAGCAAGCTTTTGGCTTTTGAAAAGGAAGAACACTCTTAGTTTTTCTTTTGGTAAGCTCTCGGCAGTTTTAGGTTGGGAAGAGAAATATATTACTTTGTTTGTTACACAATACTTAAGTTAAATGAATAAATACTTAAAGCCTACTTCCTACATCTCTCTCGGTTCCAACACACATACAGAACAAGCAAAACTTTTATTTAGCTTTATGACTCATCACATATAGTATGTCACTCCTTACACAAAAGTAACTACACTTACACAAAGTAAATGAATGTAATTAATTATCTTTTACTTTGGATCATTTATAGCCGTCGGTCTCTCTCTCAATTCACACAAAGATGAAGCTTTTAATTTGTCTTACACACCGTAAAGATCCTAAGCATTAATTAAAGCAAATAATTAAAGTCAAAGAAGAGTTTCATAATTTCTTCTCACCTTACTTAGCCAAGATACACGGCTATTACACATCACAAAGCCTCCACTTGATTCACTCATTTAATTTACTTGGTTAGTGTGTAGAAAATATCTTACTTGATTCAACACAATTTGGAAGATCACAAAAAAATGGTTCATGTTAATATATTAGCATGTTCACGGCAATTTTGGAATATAAGTGCCAAAATTTGATTTTCTTTCTATTTATAGATATATAACGTAATATATGTCTTAGATGATAAAGTATATCATAGGAAAAATAATTAGAAAGATTTATGGGTGAAAACCCTAATTTTCGATTTTAGGGTTTTCGAAAATTACAACTTTTATCCCATAATTATTTCTTAATTTTCTAGCATTTTTTAATGCTAAATAATACTCTAATTACATAAAATAATCATAGGAATTTAAATATTATAATTCATTGGTCATTAAACTCGATTTTCTAATCGTCTCTAAGCGTTGACGTTCAAAGCGTCTCAAAGCGTTCATAATCGACCTATCTCAAAATGATCGTAATAAAGTCGTAATCACTTTATTAAATCATTCCATTAATAAGGAATTTAATTCTAAGCTTCGACACTTAGAAAATTTTACGAAATTTTAACTATCGATATTGATCGGCGTTAAAATATTCTTGTCGAAATACTTTATATAATTATATTCCTTAATTCACAATAATTAGTGAACATGATATAGGAATTCATTATCTCATAATTAATCGAAATCATTATTCGATAAATTACTAATTCAAATATCACAGCGAAACCCTAATTTACGAAATTTAATTAACGTAATTAGGCCTTTAATTCTTCGGGATATTACAAGTGTACTGTGATAACTCGGGTGCAGTGGAAAACTCGACGGAACCACGGAACCACAAGGCGACAAAACACATAGAGAGAAAGTACCATGTCATACGAGAAATCGTTAGACGATGAGATGTGCTGATTGAGAAGATTGGTACGGCAGATAACCTAGCTGACCCATTCACGAAAATCCTGCATCAAAAAGTCTACGATAAGCATGTTCGAAGACTTGGATTGCACAAGATGGCCCCCACTTAGAAAGAAAACTTTTGTAGAAGTGGGAGAAACAAAGTGATGGTTGTTTGTAATAGCTAGTAGAGAGACACATTGTATACTAAAAGTTTGCTTTAGTATAAGTGAGAGATTGTTGGATTTATGTACTGGAAGCAGTTTTGGTTGAGCTTGTATACAATGATTCTTGTTACCACTATTACAATCTCCTATCTGAATTGTTAACTTGATTGCATATGTATGTCCCTTTATCTCATATATAAGTTAGATCATACAGTGTGTAGAAGATCACAGATGTAACA
This sequence comes from Salvia rosmarinus, assembly GCA_036937905.1. Taxonomy (NCBI): domain Eukaryota; kingdom Viridiplantae; phylum Streptophyta; class Magnoliopsida; order Lamiales; family Lamiaceae; genus Salvia; species Salvia rosmarinus. The sequence goes on from JAODLM010000338.1 coordinate 79,007, forward strand.
ACCCAATTTTCTAAGAGAATAAAATATTGCTATTTAATTTAAACTTGAACAACAAATGAAACTTTTGTAAACTCAACAGATAAGAATAAAGTTAATTTTGACTTTCTTATAAAAGGATTGGATCAATCTTGTTTTCACAAGTGACCATGTTAAACAAAATAATAAACTAAAAGACGTGTCTAAAAAAAATATTTAATTTCAAAACGACTTAACTAAAGACTTAAGATTTTAATCAATATCGAAAATCTCATAACTTGAACTAAAATAAATAAATGACTTTTTCTTGTACTTGTCATTCTCGACTTCCATGGCTGTTTCGACTCCTCAACTGCAAAACTAAAAGTAGATAGGGATGAGCATATCATAAATATACTCAGTGAGAAACAATGCAATTATCCACATATATAATACATGTTAATCTTTCATATTGCCATACAAATAGAATTTAATATCATGAAAAATATATATATAACTGTGAGACCTTAATATTCTGTGAGATCTTAAATATAATAATAACATGAGGCCTTAATAATCATGAGGCCTTGAATATAATAATAACATGAGACATTAATATTATGTGAGGTTTTAAATATAATAATAACATGAGACCTTAATATTCTGTGAGATCTTAAATATAATAATAACATAAGGCCTTAATATTCTGTGGGGCCTTAAATATAATAATAATATGAGACCTTAATATTACATGAGGTCTTAAATATAATAATAACATGAGACCTTAATATTACATAAGGTCTTAAATATATATAGAATATAGAACATATAGTATAACATGAGAATATATTATATATATATATATATATATATATATATACTGGAGTGAAATATTTTTATGTGAGTGTATGTGTGTGTATGAGTGTTTTGTGTGTGTGTGTGTGCGTGTGCTGTGTGTGTGTATGTGTACCGTGTGTGTGTGTGGAGTGTGTGTGCATGAATGTGCTGTGTGCGTGTGCATGTGTTGTGTGTGTTTGTGTGTATGTGAATTGTGTGCGTGCGTGTGTGTATGAATTGTGTGTGTGTGCGTGTGCATGTGTTGTGTGTGTTTGTGTGTGTATGAATTGTGTGTGTGTATGTGTGCGTGTGCATGTGTTGTGATAAGGTGGGCACCCCTAAGAACGAACAAGATGGAATATCCCAAAACCTCTGAATCTAACCCTCGAAGTAATATAGGTCAGTATTTGGTATCTTGCGAGGGCTAGTGGGTGAGTCCGTTTGATATAGGTGACGACTTGGATTTGAGGACAAATCCTTTTCAGAGAAGGTGAATGATGCACCCAAGTTTTGTGAACTTAATTATTATGTGGCATATGGGCCACGTTTTTATATCAAGATTTTCGTAGTATTTTAGGCTTGATTATCTAGAGTCTAGTCTATTAAAACTTCTTTTGTAAATTAGAGTTCTACTTTGATTAGAGTCCTTCTTTGATAAGGATCGGACTTCGTTTTCGACTATATAAAGGCTTGTAAGCATCTGAAAATATTCACTTTTGATTGATCAATAAATGTGAGTTTTATTCTCTCTTCATTAGCTTTTGAATTTTCTTGTGTTTGCGAGGAATTGATTATCGGCGTATCGACGAGACATTCATCCATCGTTAGTGTGTCATTCATCGTCCCAGAGTTCTTGCGTCGACTATCTAGTTGGGGTATAGGCGAAATCTTGACCTATATCACTTGAGGGTTAGATTCGAGAGGTTTTGGGATATTTCATCTTATTCGTTCTTCCGTTCGCGTGTCGATAGATCCTTCGTACCAGCGAGGATCATATCATGTTGTGTGTGTGTGCGTGTGCCTGTGTTGTGTGTGTTTGTGTGTATGTGAATTGTGTGCGTGCGTGCGTGTGTGTATGAATTGTGTGTGTTTGTGTGTATGTTATATATATATATATATATATATATAAACCCTAATAAAGTCCTAATCCTACTTGAAGTCTGTTAATTAAATCTGTAATATCCCGAAGAATTTAAGGGCCTAATTACGATATTTAAAATTCGTAAATTAGGGTTTCGCCGAAATAATTGATTTACAAAAATATATCGAATAATGATTTCGATTATTTTTGAGATAATAATTCTATTTTATATTCACTAAGGATTGTGAATTAAGGAATAGAATTTTATAAAGTGTTTGGCGATATTATTTTAACGTCGATTGGGTATCGATAGTTAAAATTTCGTTGAATTTTCTAAGTGTGAAGCTTAGAATTAAATTCCATTATAAATGGAATGATTTAATAAAGTGATTATGACTTTATTCGACCATTTTGAGATGAGTCGATAATGAGCGTTTTGAGGCGTTTCAAACGTCAACGTTTAGAGATGATTAGAAAAATGAGTCTAATGGTCAAGGAATTATAATATTTAAATTCCTATGATTATTTTATGTAATTAGAGTATTAATTAGCATTAAAACAATGCTAGAGAATTAAGGAATGATTATTGAATAGAATTAGCAATTTGAAAACCTAATTTTCAAATTAGGGTTTTCACATAAATAATACTAATAATTTTTCTATGATATAATTTATCATCTAAGACATATATTATGATATATAACTACTTATAGCATGAAAATCAAATTTTGGCCCTATTAATTTGATAGTTGCCGTGAACATATATATGTATGTACTACATGAATGATTTTTATTAGCTACCAAATTGTGTTGACCAAGTAGGATATTATTACACTCTAACCAATGCATTAATTGATAAACCAAGTGGGATGCTTTGTGAGCAAGGGTAGCCGTGTATTATTGCTTCTAATTTGAGGTTGGAAGAAAAATTGAAACACCTTTTTGATGACTTGTGCATTTGGTGGAGTGTAGGATATTATATCATAGCATGAGACAAGGAAAAATAATAACTCCTCCCTCACAAGAGAGAGAGAGCCGACGGCAAAAAGGGGATCAACAAAGTGGGATTCATTTTGTGTTTTTCAAAATTGTGTAAGAGTAGTAAATGTTTGAAAGTGATGATGTATTACCTTAGTGACTCATAAAGCAAAATAAAATATCTCATGCTTGTTGATGGAGGGTAATAAATGTTTTATTCCTTTAATTGTTTAAAGTAATAGTCGAATGAAACAAAATCCTCATCCATCACATTTGTTGACTGCCGTGAGTTATGAGAATTGTAGGAAGGAAATAAGTTTTTAATTATTTTTATTCCTCTTGATTTGGTACAAAACTGTTAGATAAATGAACCATTTCATTTCCTCTTTTTCAAACACCTCATTGCCGAGAGTGTTTTGAGAGAAAAGCAAGAGAGTGTTCTTCGTTTTCTTTAGTGAACCATGATATTAAATCCTTGTGCACTTAATCGACACCGGTAAAAAGGTTAGGAATTTAACGAGCTTTGATTATACATTAAGATTTTAATTTTTCGATGGTTCGATCTTAAGTTATAAGCATGTGTTCTTAGGAAGAGATTATGCTAACATGTTTAATTGTTAGTAAATAATGTTTAGTAGGATGTTTATGCTTCACAAATGATGTTAAATCGAAGGCTAAGCATGTTATGATTTTCTATGATGATCGAAAATTACTAGAGTTGAATTGATGATGGATTAATAATATATGATAGCCAAGGAGCTTATAGTGATTATTTGGAAATTTTTGGAAATCATATGAAATAAATATGAAATGACCGAAATTGATGAAGAATTATAAGTTGATGTCTGATTTTATTTAAGAAATGTAATAGCATATTGTTGATCTAGGACATGAGTTATGCACTCTATGATTTTACTAGAATTTTTAGAATTAATTACTCAATTGTTCATTATGGCGAGAGCTATTGGGATGATTCATTGATGTATGGTTTGATAATGTTGGATTTTATGGAAGAATTATGATATAGGATGGTGTTTAAGTATTGTATAATTTTGTTGGAATTTTATAAAATGTTTAGTATATAGTTTGGTATGTGAACCGAGGCATTGAACATTAATTCATTGGTGTAGAAATTGAAAATGTTGAACTATAGGTTATAATTATGATATGGATTAATGTTGGGGCCTTGTATAAATTAATTAAAATTTTAGAAAATTTATTTGGACAATTGTTGTAAAATAGCCGTGGCTTATTGAGATTAAATAGGTGATGTCAAATTTTCTATAGTTAATGTTAATACATATTAGTGATCTATGATAATATAGTACACTATATGACTTTAGAAGAATTTTGGAAGAGATAAAATTTTAAGCTCAAAACCGTGAGCTTTGAAGGAATATATTAAGGATTTTAATTCCTTAATATCGAGGAAAATAATACATTATATATACAGAAATTATTTTAGACATATAAAGAATTTATGGAATTTTATAAACATAGTATACTATGTTTTACGGAGAAAGCGTTATATTAAATAACGTTAGAAATGAAGAATAATGTTTAATGAATAAGTTAATTAATATTAAAGAAAATATTAATAAAGTTTATCGATTTGCGTGAAAATCGAAATTAGGGTTTATGAAAAGAAATCGATTGGAAGTCGATTTTGTAATACCGTCTTTTTAAACACATTTTGCGTGCGCGTTTTTTGAGAAAAGGTCGAAAGGTTGACTTTTGTTTCGGTGATGCGACCGTCACGAAACCTCGAGGCGTTGTGAAGAGTGTCTTATGGCGAATTCATAGACACTAAGTATCGAGTTTTCGACCACCCATGAAGGTTTGCACTAGGGAAGTTATCGAAAAACGGACTTTTCATTGGTCTTTTAAAAGCATATCTTGTTTATAGTCATTGTGTCCGGTATTTTATTTCGTGTCCATGGTTACCAAGTTTGCTAAATTTGAGTCCGTTTGCAAAAGTTGCGTCGGTTTTGCGTTTTGAAAAAGGCGCTTTGTGGCTTGCTACTTGACACAATTTTCTATAAATAGGAGGCTAGGGCCTTCATTTTCAGCGTTCATTTCCTTCGTCTCTCGTGTTTACGGAAGAGCGAGCAGCTCGAGTGCTGTTGCGGGCGCTGGAGGAGTGGGGATCGGCAGGGAGGCTCGGCGGCGCCATTCTTGCTCTTGCCGAGCCCCACCGCCGATCGACCCCCCGGGCAACCCGTTTTCGGTTTTGTCCTTTTCTTGTTTTGATTCCGCCTTTTAGTAGATCGTATAGCATAGAACTCGGGTTTCTAAAGGACGAGGCGGAAAAGCGGCGGGCCGACGATTGGCGAAACCGCCGCCGCCCATTCTGCCGATTTGGTGGTTGTTGGCGCCGATTTGGTGGCCGACGGCCCATGCCCCAGCTCTGGTCCTTTAGGTTTTGAGTTCAGGGCTATGCATTCTACTAAAATACCGATTCCGTTTTACATTTTTAGCGTTTACGCATGTCGGGATGTTTTCCGTTGCTTGAGTTTTCTAAAGGAAGTACATGCCGGGTTATCCATTTTCAACGTCGTTTGTCATTCCATGTTAGATCGTTATGCATATTGCTTATGTTTCCATTTTCATGCATCGATTTTGGATGGTTTATCCTAGATCGAGGATAGCATCGATTTTGAAACTTCTTGTTGCTAAGATTTGAGTCAACTTGCATGCATGCATATTTTGAAGGTACCTATTATAGATCTTGATGCCTGAATATATTTCCCTACGCATCGAGTTGATTTGAAAACCGGAGAGTGCAAATGTGGGTTGAAAGTGAAAACCTAATTTTGCTACGATCGTCGTTTGGATCACGTTGTTGCTTTGCTTTGTGGGAAGTGACCCCAAAAGTTGTTCCGTCTTGTTACAGTACCTACCGGTCGATCGGTGAAGTCATCGGATCCGTAGATATCTCTCGGTTGGCGTTTTAAATCATTCGAGGTTGGGTTATATATGCTTATTTTGAGTTATTTACTCGATATTTCAAAATAAAACATGTGCGCCGTAAAATGTTTTTGTGAAATTATTCTTGTTCTACGATCGAGATATGGTTCTATCGTGGTTGTGCACGGATCTCTATTCGGTGGGTTGATCACCATCTTGAGTATTGATCATAAGGATAGACCCCAGAACACGTGGTTATGGTTACGAGGGGATGAACCGGAAGTCCACGGAAAAAGGTAATGAGGTGGTTATGGTTACGATGGGGATTTGACCCAGAAGTCCACACCGAGTTAGCCATTTGGATACGTTCGGGCGTGGGCATTGGATATGTTCGGGCGAATGAATGTCATGTGATGGGCTGGCGAGGATACGTTCGAGCCGTGGTTCATGGTTCTATGATGGGAATATGATAATAACGGATCGGTATCGAAAAATGAAAAATCTATTTTGCTTACTTAGAAGTGGATTTACGTTTAAAACCTTCTAAGGTAAGTGCTCTAAACAAGACCTCATGATTCTTTTGATTTATGATAAAACCCGGTGAGTGCGCTAGTACTCACCCCAAACTCTTTTCAAATCTTTTCACGGATGGAGGAGGGCTGGGCCAGGCGGCGAGGGTGGAGCTGCGGGTTCTTCATGCTATGCTTCGCGATGTTGTGTTATATCGTACTACGATAATTATGTATTCTTGTCCCTTATTTGCTTTACGATTGGGAACAAGATTTGTTATATTATTCTTTGTGAGTCTCGTCTGAGCATGCTATGTGGTTGACCGGTCTAGTTGACGAGGATGTAATGCTATTTGCCTTCTTGCATTACTTATAATAAACCAAGATCATGTTTTACGAGGTTATGTTATCGATATTATTACATTGGTGGATTGTTTGTGCATCCCTCCCTTGGGATATGTCCTAGTTATAGAGGAGATCTTGCCGATTTCATGGTCACATCTTCTTATCGTGTATGTTATATGTATCCCCCTTCTTCCCCGCTTCTTGCCTTTAATCACCCGGCATCCGTGCCTTCCTCGGGAATTGGGCGTGTGACTTAATGTCGAGGCGGTTTTCACGGCATTGGGTATCTAAAGTTATCGATACCGACTTGGTATCGAGCGGTTTTCTGGCATTGGGTATCTAAGTTATCGATACCGACTTGGTATCGAGCGATTTTCCGGCATTGGGTATCTAAAGTTATCGATACCGACTTGGTATCGAGCAATGGTTTTGGCCTTGATCTCAGCTTTGTTATCCGATATCAAAGCGGTTTGTTTGCTTTATATCTTGTGCGTTCTTGAAATTGAGTGTTTAGAACTTGTTCTTCTAAGCATTGCTCAGTCTGACTACCCTCAGCTCACCGTCAGTCCGCCTCCTTTAAAAAGGGGATGAGGTATGTGTTTATTTGCTGATGCTTTATGTGGCTATGTGATGCTTGATATGATCTTGGTTTCATGTGTTTTGGCCTGGTAAGAGTTTACGCGATGTAAACGTGATGTGGATGAGGTATGGTTGGATGGTGATGTGGATGTGGAAGTGATTGTTGATGGAACAAAAAGGGCCTGTGTGGCTGTGATATGAAAATCGTTTATATGATATGATGTGATTGATGTGATCACGTATGGTTGATGTAAGTCTATGTGTTTACATAGCAATATATTGTTGATTGAAAATCTTGTTTATTTTGATAAACGAGTGCTTGTAAGTGAATTCTGTATTTGCTTACGTGATTATATTGATATGGATATGTGTTGAAATGAACATGTATATGAGACATGAATACCGGATAGTTGGGATGGTAAAGGAAGCGTGAATATTTGTTGTTGTTTTATGGTGAACTAACATGTAGGTTTATGGATATTGATGGCCCGGACAACGTTGGTTAAGATCTCCGAGAATGGATGAGCATATCCGTAAATTCGGGAATGTGCCGGATTATTCATGAGCCATTGGGAGTATTTCAGGAAGATTTGTTGGGTTATGGAGAAGGTTAGAGGCGGTGGGAAAGTGTCGAATACGAGGCCTACTATCGGATGGCGAAAGGCTACAAGCGGGATGGCGGCCGTGGGCGGCAGGACATGTGTTGTTGGGCGGGATCCTATCACGAGGCACCTTACCTTGGACTTTCTGAGTTATTTGCTCGAGTATGGAGCGTGGGCAGGACCACGAGGTATACCATCGAGGAGGATGTGGTTGCGAGACACCTCGAGGACCGATCGAGATCGATGATAGGGATGATGTTCCGAAGAGCCATTGGGAGAACAACCATCAATCGAGCGATCGCCGGTCAACAGATACACCGGTCACTACACCTCCATCGGCGATCCTTACCTTCCGAGGTTCAGGAATGACTTTGGCGAGAACTTCCGGGCGAGAGGTATTGTCCGTCCGGCGGTGGCGACAAAGCCGAATCGAATCTTCATGCCGCAAAGCGTGTCAGGTGGCATCCGAGGCGACTACGAGGAAGAAAGGAGGACCCGGATGAGAGCGAGGAGGATAGTGAGGATTCGGAGGACCGGTGATCGAGATAGCCGATGACTACGATGATGGTCGGGCACATTGAGGAAGGCAAGCGCCCGAGCGAGGACTCGAGCACGGCTTTCACGATACTCGAGGCAATCGAGCCACGACTTGGATGGGATCATACCCAGAGAGGCTTGCTTCCATGCGGGATCGCTTTTACGGCGGCCAATTCAAGCCACGATTGGAAGGAAAGAGAGGATGAGGAATGGCGAGAATGGAACCATTTGGGACTAGCGGGAATAGTGGATGGATATGGAGGCAGAGATCTAGGTAGTCGGTGTATGCGGTGGCGATCATGATCTGCTAGAAGCATGGGCGAGCGACATCTTTAGCGATGGAGTCGATTCTTTTGCTCATATCGACCTTTTTGGTGACATACCTTGATCTTGTATTTTGTGATCCTTCATGGACACCGAATATTGCGATACTACGTTGTCTATGATGAGGATGTTTATGTTTGATGCTTATATGTGATATGAGCTATGCCATGATGATATATGATCTATGTGATGTGTGATGATGAGGTTATGTGAAATGCATGGCGATGATATGTTGTGAGATTGCATGATTATATGTGATCGTGCGTGATATGTGGTATATGTGATGATATGTGATATGGGTGATGATATATGTTATGCGATGATACGGTTATCTATGAAAGCGTTTCTAATGTTTCAAACGTCGAGTGCGAATGCCGAGAACAAGGAATCGGAGGAACAATAATGTGGAAGAAGCCGGGGAACCACCTTTGGTTCGTGACATGCGATCGAGAGTTTTGAGCGAGAATCCCCGTCGACGGTCTCGGCGAACCGATCGACGCCGAGGCGGATCGATCCACGAAAGGATCTTGAATACATCGGTGCGAAGAAGCGAGAAAAAGCTGAATGCGCGATCTTCGACTAACCGATGAGGCTGATTTACGGTGGGAATCCGTGAGAAGGACCTAACACCGGGACGGTGGGCAAGGTATACGTGGGAAGATTTCAAGGAAGAACTCATGGAAAAATGCGTGCTGGCGTTCTGACGAGAGAAGGCAAAACGAGTTACGGAATCTTCGTCGAGGAAGAAAGGCGGTCATCGATGCGATCGCTCGTTCAATAAATCATCACGTTATGCTACGTGCACGGTTGGCACCGAGGTGCCAGCGAGCGAGTTCGAGAGAGGACTCGACCGAGATCGAATTTCGCTCGTCGATCGGGGAGATCGGCGTATCGCGATCCTTGAACGGGCATTAAACATCGAGTCAATGTTGCCCAAGAGAAACGATGCCACCGGACAGCCATCGGCGGAGGAAGAGTAAGAGAAATGGGAAGATCGAGGAAAGGCAATCGGTGTTCGAGGAACAGGCGGTCGATGATTCCAGGAATCAAGGCGTTCGAGAGAAAAGCAACCTTGGGAAGGAATTTCCAACCCATGCGGCGAGTGGAAAAACCTTGGTGCGAAATGCCAAAGAATCATTTGGCGAGTGCGAGCAAGGTAGCACCGAGTGCTATCGTTGTAAATCTGGACATTACGCTCGAGATTGTCCGTTAGGAGGCCGTGGTGCAGCCGCGATGGCGGCATCCAGCTCATGAGCGAGAATCATGCTCGCCGAGGACAAACAGCAGGCGAGAGGTCACCCTAGGCCGACAAACCAAAGGCCACGCAGCAAGCAAGGGTGCGCGCTGAATCGCCAATGGCAGCTCAAGCTCCGAAATCTTGCGGTATAATCCATATGAGTGATATACCCGTTTTCGCTTTGTTTGATCTGAGAGCCTCACATTCTTTCGTTTCGAGAATCGCGTGTGAGAGGTTGGGTTTGGTACCCAAGAAATCACGAGTACCACAAATTAGCATCCGTCGAGAAGTGCTAAAAGCAAAAGAGATATGCGAGAACCGGAGGTAGAAATATGTGAGCGAAGGTCTTTGTCAATTTGCATGTCATCGGAATGGAAGATTTCGATGTCATCTTTAGCATGGATTGGTTGGAAAAGCACATGGCAACTATCGTTGTCTCGAGAGAAGTTGCTTTTCGAGCAGTAGAAAGAGTGGAAGTTTGTTTCCACGGCATAAGGATGGGTGTTTGCGTGCCAATGATCTCGACCGAAGGCGGTGAGGATGATCGGGAAGGAAGTCATCAAACTTTCTTGGTAAGTTTGGAGGCGCGATGAACAGCGCCAGCGATTGCAAGAGGAGCGATGGTGTGTGAATATCCGGACGTGTTTCGAGGACTTGCGGGTTTACCGCTGATAGACAAGTGGAATTCACTATTGATTTGGAACCGAGGAGCGCCCGAGTATCAAAGGCACCATACGAATGGCACCTAAAGAATTGCAAGAAGAAAGCGCGATTGCACGGGGCTGTTGGATCTAGGTTTTATCCGACCTAGCGTGTCGCCGTGGGGGCGCTTGATTCTGCGTCAAGAAGAAGGATGGGTCAATGCGGATGTGCATTGACTACGAGAGCTGAATAAGGCGACGATCAAGAATAGATATCCTCTTCCAAGGATCGGCGATCTTTTGACCATTTCGAGGGGCGGTGTCTTCTCTAAGATCGATTTGAGGTCGCTACCATCGGTGAAGATCGGGAAGGAGGGCGTTGCGAAGACCGGCGTTCGGGGCGGTATGGGCACTCTGAGTTCATCGTGATGCCGTTGGTTTGACCAATGCATGGCGATCTTCATGGATCGATGAATCGAGTTTTCCATCGATTATCTAGATAGTTTCGTCTTGGTTTTATTGATGATATTCTCATCTATTCCAAGAATGCGAGTTGCATAAAGAACACCTCCGTACCGTTGCGGAAGCGTTACGGCAGAGAGGTTGTGCATGAGTATAGCAAGTGCGAGTTTTGGCTCAAAGTGATGTTCCTTGGACACATCGATATGCGAAGGAATCAAAGTCGACCCGGTGAAGGTTGAGCGGTAAGTAGCTGGAAGGTTCCGACTAATGCCAATGAGGTTGAGCTTTCTAGGCTTGGCGGATATTATAGGCGTTTCATCGAAGGGTTTTGAAGTTGGCAAGGCCGATGGCGCAACAGCTCGGGAAAGGAATCAAGTTTTCATGGTCGAAGCTTGTGAAGCAAGTTTCAAAGTTAAAAAGCTAACAACCGCTCGGTGTTAGCCGTGCGGAAGGAGCGATGGGTTTGTGGTCTACACCGATGCATCAAACTTGGTTTAGGTTGTGTTCTCATGCAGAACGGGAAGGTTATAGCTTACGCGTCTCGTCAGTTGAAACCGCACGAGTTGAGCTACCCAACTCACGATCTAGAGTTAGCGGCAGTCGTTCATGCGTTGAAGATTTGGAGGCACTATCTCTATGGAGTTAAGTGTGAGATCTTTACGGATCACAAGAGCCTCAAGTATTTCTTTGAACAAAAAGAGCTGAACATGAGGCAAAGGAGATGACTAGAGTTGGTGAAGGATTATGATTGCTCTGTCGGTTATCACGGGAAAAGCGATGTCGTAGCGGATGCTCTTAGTCGCAAGTCGAGGCGAGTTGGGATATCTTCTCACATGAGAGAAAGAGCTTATTCGAGATTTCGAGAAGCTCGACTGAAGTGATTCACCGCGGAATCGGTGCAAGATTCATCGCAGACTTTGACGGTGAGCCGGATCTAAGAGAAGCCATCGTGAGTGCGCAGAGCGAGGCAATTCTGGAGAAGATGCGTTTGAAAGCAAGGTTAGAAGATAGCAGGGGTTCACGCAGGCGAAGACAACGCGCTACTATTCCGAGGAAGGTTATGTGTGCCACTCAATAGGAATTGAGAGATAAAATCATGAGTGAAGCTCATGAGGCACCGTATCTGACTCATCCAGGAAGCACCAAAATGTAGAGACCTTAAGAGGAACTTTTGGTGGGAAGGGATGAAAAAGGATGTAGCAGCGTTTGTGGAGCGATGTTTGGCTTGTCGCCAGTGAAAAGTGTACACCAACGTCCGTCAGGTTTGTTGCAACCGCTACCAATCCCGTAATGGAAATGGGATCATATCGGTATGGATTTTGTGGTGAGTTTTCCAAGGTCGTGAAAGGAAACATCGCTATATGGGTTGTCGTCGATGGTGGCGAAGTCGACTCATTTCTTACCGATTCGGATGACGCAGGTTAGATAAGCTTGCTCGACTTACGTCGAGAAATAAATGCGGTTACATGGTGTGCGGTATCGATTCGTCGATCGTGACCGAGGTTCACGCTGTTTTGGAGAGTCTGCGAGGAAGCCGTGGGGACCAAGTGAATCTTAGTACGGCATTCCATCCTCAAGCAGACGGTCGATCGGAAGAACGATTCAGGTTTTGGAAGACATCTTTGCGGCGATCGTGGCGACGGAGGAAAGTGGGAAGAGATACTACCTTTGGTAGAGTTTGCCTATAACAATAGTTATCGAGGCCACCATAGGAATGGCTCCTCATGAGCGTTATGCGGAAGGAAGTGTCGATCGCCACTTTATTGGGATGAAGTGGGCGAGAGGAAGATGTTAGGACGAGATGGTTCAGCGGACGGTCGAGGTTGTCGATCGAGATCAGCGAAGGATCAAGGAGGCTCGGGGGCGAGAAGTCCTATGCGGACAAGCGTCGTCTGGATCTTGATTCATGATCGGAGATCGCGTTTTCCTTAAGGTTTCCCGACGAGAGAGTCGTTCGTTTTGGGAAGCGAGGTAATTCTGACCGAGGTTCGTTGGACCTTCGAAGTTCTTGAGAGGATAGGCCCGTTTCCTATAGGTTAGCTTTGCCGCCTAGCATCGGAGATGTTCATGGCGTCTTCACGTTTCTCGGTGAGAAAATGCGTGTTCGACCCAAAACACGTGATCAAGCATGACCAAGTGGTTCTTGCTCGGGATCCGAGTTACGAGGAAGGCCGGTGGCTATCTTGGAGCGAAGTCGAGGAATTGAGGAACAAGCAGATTCCGTTGGTGAAGGTGTTGTGGAATCACCACGAGAGGAAGAAGCTACGTGGGAGTTGGAAGACAAGTTCGGGCTCGGTACCACGAGGTTGTTTTCTCCACGTGTTTGAAATTCGAGGCGAAATTTTTATAAGGAGGAGGATGTAATACCCGTCTTTTAAGCTTACATTTTTGCATGGCACGTTTTTTGAGAAAAGGTCGAAAGGTTGACTTTTGTTTCGGTGATGCGACCGTCACGAAACCTCGGGCGTTGTGAAGAGTGTCTTATGGCGAATTCATAGACACTAAGTATCGAGTTTTCGACCACCCATGAAGGTTTGGCACTCAGGGAAGTTATCGAAAAACCGGACTTTTCATTGGTCTTTTAAAGCATATCTTGTTTATAGTCATTGTGTCCGTATTTTATTTCGTGTCCATGGGTACCAAGTTTGCTAAATTTGAGTCCGTTTGCAAAGTTCGCGTCGGTTTTGCGTTTTCGAAAAGGCGCTTGCATGGCATGCTGTGACCCTCGAATTTTCCTATAAATAGGAGGCTAGGGCCTTCATTTTCAACGTTCATTTCCTTCGTCTCTCGTGTTTACGGAAGAGCCGAGCAGCTCAGTGCAGCTGCGGGAAGCTGGAGGAGTGGGGATCGGCAGGGAGGCTCGGTGGCGGCGCCATTCTGGCTTGCCGAGCCACCACCGCCGATCAACCACCCCCGGCAGCCCGTTTTGGTTTTGTCCTTTTCTTGTTTTGATTCCGCCTTTTAGTAGATCGTATAGCATAGAACTCGGGTTTCTAAAGGGCGAGGCGGAAAAGCGGCGGAGGCGGCCGATTTGGTGAAACCGCCGCCCATTCGCCGATTTGGTGGCCGTTGGCGCCGATTTGGTGGCCGGATTGCCCAACTGCCACTGGTCCTTTAGGTTTTGAGTTCGGGCTATGCATTCTACTAAAATACCGATTCCGTTTTACATTTTTCAGCGTTTACGCATGTCGGGATGTTTTCCGTTGCTTGAGTTTTCTAAAGGAAGTACATGCCCGGGTTATCCATTTTCAACGTCATTTGTCATTCCATGTTCGATCGTTATGCATATTGCTTATGTTTCCATTTTCATGCATCGATTTTGGATGGTTTATCCTAGATCGAGGATAGGCATCGATTTTTGAAACTTCTTCATTTGCTAAGATTTGAGTCGACTTGCATGCATGCATATTTTGAAGGTACCCTATTATAGATCTTGATGCCACGAATATATTTCCTACGCATCGAGTTGATTTGAAAACCGGAGAGTGCCAAATGTGGGTTCGAAAGTCGAAACCCTAATTTTGCTACGATCGTCGTTTGGATCACGTTGTTGCTTTGCTTTGTGGGAAGTGACCCCAAAAGTTGTTCGTCTTGTTACGGTACCTACCGGTCGATCGGTGAAGTCATCGGATCCGTAGATATCTCTCGGTTGGCGTTTCGTCATTCGGGTTGGGTTATATATGCTTATTTTGAGTTATTTACTCCGATATTTCAAAATAAAACATATGCCCGTAAAATGTTTTGTGAAATTATTCTTGTTCTCGATCGAAGATATGGTTCTATCATGGTTGTGCGCGGATCTCTATTGGTGGGTTGATCACCATCTTGAGTATTGATCATAAGGATAGACCCGAACACGTGGTTACGGTTACGAAGGGGATAGACCGGAAGTCCACACGGAAAAGGTAATGAGGTGGTTATGGTTACGATGGGGATTTGACCTCAAGTCCACACCGAGTTAACCATTTGGATACGTTCGGGCGTGGGCCGGTTGGATATGTTAGGGCGAATAGAATGTCATGTGATGGGCTGGCGAGGATACGTTCCGAGCCGTGGTTCATGGTTCTATGATGGGAGTACTTGATAATAACGGATCGGTATCGAAAATGAAAAATCTATTTTGCTTACTTAGAAGTGGATTCGTTTAAAACCTTCTAAGGTAAGTGCTCTAAACACGACCTCATGATTCTTTTGATTTATGATAAAACCCGGTGAGTGCGCTAGTACTCACCCCAAACTCTTTTCAAATCTTTTCACGGATGGAGGAGTATGGACGGGCGATGAGGGGTGGGCTGCGGGTTCTTCATGCTATGCTTCAGCGATGTTGTGTTATATCGTACTACGATAATTATGTATTCTTGTCCCTTATTTGCTTTACGATTGGGAACAAGATTTGTTATATTATTCTCGTGAGTGCTCGATCACGAGCATGCTATGTGGTTGACCGGTCTAGTTGAGGATGTAATCTATTTTGCTTCTTGCATTACTTATAATAAACCAAGATCATGTTTTACGAGGTTATGTTATCGATATTATTACATTGGTGGATTGTTTGCATCCATCTCCCTCGGGATATGTCCTAGTTATAGAGGAGATCTTTGCCGATTTCATGGTCACATCTTCTTATCGTGTATGTTATATGTATCCGCCTCCTTCCCCGCCTAATCACTTTGGCATCAAGATGCGCCTTCCCGGAATTGGGCGTGATGATTTATATTGAAATTAGATATCAAGTATGTGAATTATTGAAAATCGGCATTCCATCCTCAAGCGGACGGTCGATCGGAAAAAACGATTCGGGTTTTGGAAGACGTCTGCGGCGATCGTGGTAAACCGAGAGGAGGAAGTGGGAAGAGATACTACCTTTGGTAGAGTTTGCCTATAACAATAGTTATCGAGGCCACCATAGGAATAGCTCCCATGAGCGTTATGCGGAAGGAAGTGTCGATCGCCACTTTATTGGGATGAAGTGGGCGAGAGGAAGATGTTAGGACAGAGATGGTTCAGCAGGCGGTCGAGTTATCGATCGAGATCAGCGAAGATCGAGAAGCTCGGGACGAGCGAAGTCTATGCGGACAAGCGTCGTCTGGATCTTGATTCGTGATCGGAGATCGCGTTTTCCTAAGGTTTCCCAAGCGAGAGGTCGTTCGTTTTGGAAAGCGAGGTAAGTTCTGACCGAGGTTCGTTGGACCTTCGAAGTTCTTGAGAGGATAGGCCCGTTTCCTATAGGTTAGCTTTGCTTTAGCATCGGAGATGTTAATGGCGTCTTCACGTTTCTCGGTGAGAAAATCGTGTTCGACCCAAAACACGTGATCAAGCATGACCAAGTGGTTCTTGCTCGGGATCGAGTTCGAGGAAGGCGGTGGCTATCTTGGAGCGAAGTCGAGGAATTGAGGAACAAGCAGATTAGTTGGTGAAGGTGTTGTGGAATCGCCGCGGAGGAAGAAGCTACGTGGGAGTTGGAAGACAAGTTGAGGGCTCGGTGCCAGAGTTGTTTTCTCACGTGTTTGAAATTCGAGGGCGAAATTTTTATAAGGAGGAGGATGTAATACCCGTCTTTTAAACTACATTTCGTATGGCACGTTTTTCGAGAAAGGTCGAGGTTGACTTTTGTTTCGGTGATCGACCGTCACGAAACCTCGAGGCGTTGTGAAGAGTGTCTTATGAATTCATAGACACTAAGTATCGAGTTTCGACCACCCATGAAGGTTTGGCACTCAGGGAAGTTATCAGCCAGGACTTTCATTGGTCTTTTAAAGCATATCTTGTTTATAGTCATTGTGTCCGGTATTTTATTTCGTGTCCATGGGTACCAAGTTTGCTAAATTTGAGTCCGTTTGCAAAGTTGCGTCGGTTTTGCGTTTTCGAAAAAGGCCGCTTAACATGTGACTACTGTGACCCTGAATTTTCTATAAATAGGAGGCTAGGGCCTTCATTTTCAGCGTTCATTTCCTTCGGTCTCTCGTGTTTACGGAAGGCCGAGCAGCTCGAGATGCTGGCTGAGCTGGAGGAGTGGGGATCGGCAGGGAGGCTCGTGGCGGCGCCATTCTTGTTGCTTTCTTGAAACCCCATACCGCCGATCAACCACGGACAGCCCGTTTTTCGGTTTTGTCCTTTTCTTGTTTTGATTCCGCCTTTTAGTAGATCGTATAGCATAGAACTCGGGTTTCTAAAGGACGAGGCGGAAAAGCGGCCGGGCCGGCAGTTGTAGCCGCCGCCGCCCATTCTGCATGGGTTGGTGGTACATTGGCGCCGATTTGGTGGCCGGCCAGCCTTGCAGCTCTGGTCCTTTAGGTTTTGAGTTAGGGCTATCATTCTACTAAAGTACCGATTCCGTTTTACATTTTTCAGCGTTTACGCATGTCGGGATGTTTTAGTTGCTTGAGTTTTCTAAAGGAAGTACATGCCGGGTTATCCATTTTCAACGTCATTTGTCATTCCATGTTAGATCGTTATGCATATTGCTTATGTTTCCATTTTCATGCATCGATTTTGGATGGTTTATCTAGATCACGAGGATAGGCATCGATTTTTGAAACTTCTTTTGCTAAGATTTGAGTCGACTTGCATGCATGCATATTTTGAAGGTACCCTATTATAGATCTTGATGCCACGAATATATTTCCATACGCATCGAGTTGATTTGAAAACCGGAGAGTGCGAATGTGGGTTCGAAGAGTCGAAAACCCTAATTTTGCTACGATCGTCGTTTGGATCACGTTGTTGCTTTGCTTTGTGGAAGTGACCCCAAAGTTGTTCCCGTCTTGTTACGGTACCTACCGGTCACGATCGGTGAAGTCGTCGGATCCGTAGATATCTCTCGGTTGGCGTTTTAATGCATTCGGGTTGGGTTATATATCTTATTTTGAGTTATTTACTCGATATTTCAAAATAAAACATATGCGCCGTAAAATGTTTTGTGAAATTATTCATTCTCGATCGAGATATGGTTCTATCATGGTTGTGCCGCGGATCTCTATTCGGTGGGTTGATCACCATCTTGAGTATTGATCATAAGGGATAGACCCAGAACACGTGGTTATAGTTACGAAGGGATAGACCGGAGTCCACGGAAAAGGTAATGAGGTGGTTATGGTTACGATGGGGATTTGACCCAGAAGTCCACAGAGTTAGCCATTTGGATCGTTCGGGCGTGGGCGGTGGATATGTTAGGGCGAATAGATGTCGTGTGATGAAATTTGGCGAGGATACGTTCGAGCCGTGGTTCATGGTTACATGATGGGAATACTTGATAATAACGGATCGGTGTCGAAAATGAAAAATCTATTTTGCTTACTTAGAAGTGGATTCGTTTAAAACCTTCTAAGGTAAGTGCTCTAAACAAGACCTCATGATTCTTTTGATTTATGATAAAACCCGGTGAGTGCGCTAGTACTCACCCAAACTCTTTTCAAATCTTTTCACGGATGGAGGAGAATTGGGCCAGGCGTGACGAGGGGTGGGCTGCGGGTTCTTCATGCTATGCTTAAGCGATGTTGTGTTATATCGTACTCACGATAATTATGTATTCTTGTCCTTATTTGCTTTACGATTGGGAGCAGATTTGTTATATTATTCTTTGTGATGCCGTCTGAGCATCTTTATGGTTGACCGGTCTAGTTGAGGATGTAATGCTATTTTGCGCTTGCATTACTTATAATAAACGAGATCATGTTTTACGAGGTTATGTTATCGATATTATTACATTGGTGGATTGTTTGTGCATCCACTTCATGGGATATGTCCCTGAGTTATAGAGGAGATCTTGCGATTTCATGGTCACATCTTCTTATCGTGTATGTTATATGTATCACTTCTTGAAACCCCTTACTAATCACTTTGACATCAGGTGCCTTCCTCGGGGTGGGCGTGTGATTTATATTGAAATTAGATATCAGTATGTGAATTATTGAAAAGTTTATTAAGAAGAAGTCGAAATTGTTGACTTTTAAATTAGCATATGAAATCGTTCGATAAATACACTAATATGTGTAAAGCGTATTAGTTATATAAGGAAATCTCTTTGGTGAGAAAGATTTCATAATTGAAATCTTTATATCAGCGTTAGAATCGTTGAGCGTTTAACCTAAATGGTTAAAATGAAATAGTTGATTATATCTCGTCTCTGTCAATCGAGAAGAAATGTTTAGTTAAGATCTGTGATTGGACGTGTATTGAATTCGTTAAGAAATTGATTATTATAGTATAAGTTATCAAAGTTTATTTTAAATTTTGAAAATCTCGAAAAAACACTACGAAAAGCAATATAGACTACGTTTTATGTGTAGTCGATGTGCGATAGGTAGTGTGAGAGAAAGTGGTGTAGAGAAAGTAGGGGCGGCGTACACTCGGCTTTTAAGTGTAGTCTATGCCCTTATAGACTCTGCTTCTGGCGTGGTCGATACCCAGCAGTTCTGGAAAAATGCTTGGCATACTCGCTTTTTTGGCGTGGTCTATACCTGCTATGAACTGCGGACTTTTACGGCATAGACTACGGCTTTTCGCAGCGTAGTCGATACCAACAGACTACGGAAAATGCGGCGCATACACTCGCTTTTTAGCGTAGTCTATACCGACTATAGACTACGACTTTACGGCATGAACTACGGCTTTTCTGGCGTAGTCTGTGCAACAGAACTACTGGGAAAATCTTGCGCATGCACTCTGTTTTGGCGTGGTCTATACCACTATAGACTGCGGCTTTTGGGCATAGACTACGCTTTTCTGGCGTGGTCATGCCCTCGAACTTCTGAGAAAAGGCGCGCGTACACTACGTTTTTTGTCGTAGTCTATACCCACTATAGACTACGCTTTTTGCACGTGAACTACGGCTTTGCAGCGTAGTCATGCTTCAAAAATTGGCACATAGACTCGCTTTTGATGATGGCGTGATCTATCTATAGAACTCAACTTTCACGGCGTGATCTATAAGTGTGAAGAAAAGTGGTTTTGTAGTAGTGAAGTGGCCAAGCGTCTTTGAATCGTTTTACGTAAAGGTTTGGGCCGCGGGCGTGATGGTTGGCGTGAAGCGAAATCGAATTGAAAGTCTCCCGATCGGTGGGCTTTTAACTTCTCCCGAGGATAAAATGTTTATCAAATGTTTATTTACAATGCTCTGTTGAAATGATTACTTGCCCAAAGTGTTTATGATTTTATGTATGATCTATCAATAGTGTTGGTTCGCTACTGACTTATGATGAATGTTATGATGATGAGGAGAATGTTTATGAGGTGGTGTATTATGAGGAGGATGGTATGAATGAATATGAGGAGGATGGTATGAATGTTTATGAGGAGGATGGTATGATGTATTATGAGGAGGATGGTATGATGATGTTTTATGAGGAGGATGATGTGATGATATGAAAGTTGTTGGTTCGCTACCAGCGTATGATTTTATAATGAGATTGATAGTTGTTGGCTCATCGCAACGTATTATGATGTTATGATAATATTAAATGTCGTTGGTTATTACCAGCGTATGTGAAATATGATAATGTTATAAGGGAAATAATCGGATCATCTGACAGAGAAAATATGTGCGGGACAACTTTTGAAAATGAGAAAATGTTTTAGTAAGCAGTACTTTACTAAAACCTCTTGTATTTTAATGGTGTAATATTCGAAAAGCGAGCGATATGATTACGGTAATTTAAACCCGAATTAGGGTTTTGGTATATTATTCTTATAACATCGAATATTGTGACTTGATTCGGTTCTATATTATGAATTCCTTAACATATTCACTAAGGATTGTAAATTAAAGGTTGAAATATTCGAAATGATTTGTCGATATATTTTAACGTCGATCGGCGTATCGAGCGTACGTATTTTATGGAAATTTACGGTTGTAAAGCTTGGATTAATTTCCATCTTAATTCCTTGTAAAGGAATATATTTATAAAGTAAGTGCGAGCTTACTACGACCATTTGAGATGAGTCGATTTTGAGCGTTTAAGGCGTTTTGAGCGTCAGCGTCTGAGGCGTTTGAAAAATGAGTTTAATGCTCGAAATTATAATAATTAATTTCCTATTATTATTTATATAATTACAGTATTTATAAATATTAAATCGAGGTTTAGCATTTAAAATTGGATTATTTTTGAAAGTAAATTTGAAAACCTAATCTTATAAACTATGGTTTTCACATGAAATGACACCATTAAATTACCCTATGGTATCTAAACTATATGTTATAATATATATGAGTATTATTAGCTATAAAATCAATTTTGGAGCATTAAAACTTCGATATTGCATATATATAATTTCGAAACAATTTTTAAAATTAGGGTTTCATATGCATAAATTAATGCAATTATTTTATCCTATGCTATTATTTATTATCTAAATCATATATTATGATATATATATATATTTTGATCGAATTGGGCATGAGTATCAATAATAGGTGTAATTTTATTTTATTCATATTTTTCAATTTTTGATCGGTAATTTGAATTATTACCTAAGTGATGATTTAATTATTTTTATGACTTGTATTATATATCTATGATCATGTATGATATATATAATGTATTATGGTACAAAATGAAATTAAATCATCCCTTAAACCCACGTGCGATCTCTCTCCAATGACATGAGTTCGCTATTGTTGGACGATGCATGAGCTTACCTTTTATCTAGCCTAATCATCACTATAATCCTCATTATTTGCTGCATATTTTCTCCCATTTGTTGGCTAAAATCGAGGAGAGAGAGAGATATAGGAGAGGATCGGCTTGCGTTGTTCTCCCACTTCGTACTCACACTCACGTGAACTCTCGTCACTCTCAAAACACTCCATCCTCTCTCCTTTCAGCAAGAAAAACGAGAGCCCTCCCCATTTTCGAAAGCTTGCTTGTATAGATTAACCCCATTTATTATCCCAAACTTGATACCATATAGTGTTCTTGAGATCTATATCATTTCAAGGTAAAACAAGCACCATAGCGATTCTCTCATCCTTGTTCAATAAAAATCGAGCATGCTTATATATATATATGTGTGTGTTTGAATGCTATATATATATTTGTGTATGTTTAAATGTTCTATGAATGAGCTATGGATGAATGTTGTTCTTGATGATTTATTTGAAATATATGTGAATATATATGTTAGATGAGCATAGATGGTTGTACATTAAGTTATTGAAATGGATCTAGCATGTTTTCATGATTTTCAAACCATATGACTTGATGAAATAATTTTCGAAAATTATTTAAAATGTACATAGGATGACCGATTACTTCTTGATTATTTTGGTGATGGATTATTGTTTATTATCATGTTTAGAGTCCATGGTTTTGATTTGAAAAATTTTAGAAAACCATAGGTATTTTTATTAAAATACCGTGAGCCATTTTAATATGTACCATGATGTATAATTTTTATTTTAAGCTTGTGATGACATATTAATGCTTTAATGTATTGTTTATATGTTCTATGATTTATTTAGAATTTTTGGAAACCATATGTTTAATTTTTGAATAATACCGTGAGCATATATACATTGAATATTGGTGTATGATTTTTATTTTGATCATCCAATGATATATTAATACTTTAGTATATTATTTATGTGTTGTATGAAATTATTGGAATTTTTGGAAATCAATTACCAAAATTAAATCAAATAAACCGAAGGCTTTGAGCTAAGTATGGTGATGATTTAATTGGGTTTGATGAATGTTTTAATGTTATAATGTTGTATTATAATGTATAAACATAGTGTATAATTATTAAATTTTTGGAAATCGAATACCTAATTTAAATCAAAAAACCGAGAGCACTATGTGCATAAGGTGATGATTTAATTGGTTTTGATGATTAAATGATGTTATATTGTTATCTTATAGTATATAGGCATAGTATATAATTGTTGGAATTTTGAAAACCAAAAACCAAAAATAATCAAAAAGCCGAGAGCTTACAAGCTCATATGGTGATGATTTCAATTGGTTTGGTTCATATTATGATATTCTGATCTTATAATATAATGTTTGATCATATTAAATTTAATTAAATTTTTAAATTGTTTGATAATTATTGGGTAATTAATCGAAAATCCGTGAATATTATTATATATTGTGGAATGAATGTTTATGATGGACTATAGGTTATATTTGTGACATATATTGATGTTGGGATATTATACTATGTGTATATTAATTTTAGGAATTTTTGGATAATTATTCCATATTATATGGAATTAGAATTATACATATGTATATATTCTAATAAATGGCAAACAATATCATATGGATTTTATAACATATTACGGACCATAGTGTATAATAATACACTATATTAATTTAGAAATTTTTCAAAAGTCATTTAGTATTTTTAAATTAATTATCGAGATTTTAGATAATTAATAAGGATTTAAAATCCTTTTTAATTAAGTTTATTAATAAAATATATGTCTAATTATATTCGGGACATATTTGAATTTATAAAATTTTATAAACATGAATTACTATGTTTGAGACAAATGTTAGGTTATTAACGTTTTAAAATCAAAATGGCGTTTTAATTATAAAGAGGTTTATTAAATGCGAAATTGTTTATAAGTCCTTTGATTTCGTGATAAATCAAGAAATGGGACTTACGATTTTAATCGATCGAAATTCGATTTATAAAATAAAATGGTGAAATTACAATTGAAAGTCGAAAATTGTTGACTTTGTTGACGGAGTTGACTTCGTTGACTTTTAAAGTCAAGCGTGCGATTATCGTTCAATAAATACGCCCGATACTGGCGTAAGATGTACTAATTGAGTATAATACCTCATTAGTAAGAAAAGATTTGACAAATGAAATCCTTATATCGAAGCGTGCTCATACGTTAAAGCGTTTAAGCGGAGCGTTAAGCGAAATAGTTGAACATATCTAGGAGCGAGAACAATTCGATTGAATAACGTATTTAAAAGCATATTGAATTCATTGAGGAATTCAGTTTACATCGATATAAGATATCGAAGTTATCTTAGCTTTTGAAAGTCGAGGAACGACGACGTCTTAAAACCTCGCTTTTTCGTAAAGGTGTGAGCCTTGACGCTTGTGCAACGCCGGATCTTGGACGTCTGAACAAACCTGGGACTCGATTTACAATGAACCATAGTCGGTGGGCTGCTTATCTTCAAAATGTGGGCCTTTTCTTACCCACTAAGATATGACTTTCTTGTTCTTCCAAAATGAGTTTCTTTCTGATCACTTATTCTCTGTTGTTGATAAATGTTTAATAAATTACACGAAAATATTACATTTTGTGTATGGATCTATCTGTTATGCCGGGTAGAAATTTGTGGCGATAGTTGGAACTATATTATGACGAGTTATGTCATTTGGGTCGCATGACCTTTTAAATGTCGGGTCTCTTGGGATGATAAATGCACAGCTAGGATTGGCGTGAAGGTTGGAACTATTGCTATGTTAACATATGCTTGTGAGTATTTGTGTGTTATGCGAGATTACGGCCGGTCACGGCGTCGTAGATGGGAGGCCTCCTCTCGACGTTTAACTTTTCTTATATTATGTTGTTACTATGAGATATGGACCATACACCAAGAAAATGCTCGGCGAGCTATGTTTATGCGAAAATGTTTTAGTAAGCGCAAGGCATTTCAACTAAAACCCTTGTGACTTACTACGATATTGGCGTAATCTTATATCAAATGTTTTCGGCATGAGTCAGCTGAGTGCAATTTCTTGTACTTAGCCTGCATGTTTGTTTTAAATGTGCGGGTTGAGCTCGATAGTGATGATGGAGGATGTGTTGAGAGTCAGTGTCATGACTATTTATTTAGGATTTGGTTTTGCCTTGAATACATATCATCGTATATGTATTCCACACTTTCATTGCTAAACTCGAACTCTTTTACCTTATGTCGCGAACTATTGAGTCCACTGGACCATGGTAATTCTTGAGGTGCGATGGCTAAAACCACTAATCGTTGGATATTGTATTATCGAACCTATTGAGCATGCTAATTGTAGTTGATGTGTACCTCATCCTGATACGTTGTCTATAATACTATTCTAGTATTAGTCACCCTCTAGTCCGGAGTAAATGGGAGTGGGCGTGACAAATGGCTGAGTAATTTAATAAAATGTTTTGGCATAAGCCAGCTGAGTGCATTCTTGTACTCGATACCGCATATTGTTTTAAATGTGCGATTGGTAGATGATGTGATGGGCGGTGTTGAGCAATAGGAAGGTTGTCATTGAAAAGTTTATACCTTGATAGTACATCGTCATATATACATATCACATGTCTTCATTGAAAGAACATAAGTTATGTAGAAAGTCCAAAACATACTTGATTTATGTATCACGGTTTATTGATAAATAGTCTTTATGTTCATTCATTCTTGTTTAGGTAATAATCCCAGCTAAATCGTACTTAGGATTTGGGGCATTATAAAATCTTAATCTATAAAATAAAATTAGGGCTCAACAAATTAATATTCTATAAAGCTAATTTGAGGATTTCAAGTGGAGATAAGTTTAAAACAATAAAATATTAGACTTTATAAGTACATAGTGTTTCATTAGAAATAGAATACATATCGATATATATATATATATATATCATGATTATCCATAAGATTACTATTATTATTATTATTATTATTATTATTATTATTATTATTATTATTATTATTATTATTATTATTATTATTATAGATTTGGCCTTCTAAAATTAGGGTGTTACAACGAAGTCGTATGATTGGTCGAGTTTAATGAGATATAAAAGGATCTGGCGAGACAACTTTAAGGCGAGTTGTCGGTATAGGCTCTGATATAGATAAGAAGTGACTTGACTTGGTTGCTTGTCTATCACAGATGCGTCTCACGCGTATTAATGAATCACGTGAGATGAGTTCTTATCGTAGTCGTGAAGAACCTAGATCTCGGAGACTTTACGTTGTTCTAAACTTCGATAAGGTATTAGGTGAATATCGTTCTTGACCATCACTTTGACTTGTCATGGGTGAGGATTACATGAGATAACTTGATATTCTCCGCGTCTTGGGTGGTGGTGCTTGCTTATATGTCGTACTAGTTACTGTATCAGTCAAAGTATCCGTTTAGGATGATGGCGTCCTCTTAAGGAGCTCAAAGGTTTATTGTACTAAACCTATGATTGAGTTATCTCAAGTACAATAATAAGGTTGAGTGGTACTACTTAGGAAATAAAGAAATTAATTATTTTAAGCGATCGAGCTATAAATAATTAATGGACGTCTGATATCTTAAATACGAGATTAGTGAAGTCTAAAGCTTGAAGCTCGACTTCGGAAATAAAGGGGTAAGTCGAAATTTATTCTTTAGTGGAATGAATAAATGTTTATGAATTAATTTATGTTAAAAATGAACATAAGATAATTAATTGTTGAGGCTCATCCTTATTCCTTGCATTTGATCCACTGGGTTTGGCCATGAGGCTGGATTGCTAAAATTTCATCCATCTCATAAGAGTCCATCGGGACTACGTTACGATCTCTCTGTCTCGAAAAAATATTATTATATTTATTAGATATCGAGAGATCCTATCTAATAGGATCTAGGGTTGTATTATAAATATGAGGTGAGAGAAAATCGGGTTATGCTAATCTAGTGTGATTTTCAAAAATTACAAGAGATTATTGTGATTCTCGAAAATTCAAGTGTGAGGAAAAGGCAATTTAAGTACTCTCCATAGATTGCTCTCGCTCGGCATTGAAGTTTTAGCAAGCAGGATCGATCCGGAAGATCAAAGCACGAGTCTTGATCTAATTCCTTGTCGAGACAAATTCACGAGTAAACACGAGAAAACACCTATGTATTGCAATTAATTATGTAGATGCATGCTAGGTAAATAATCGATGTATGGTGAATTAAACATCGAAGATAGATCATCGGAGAGGTTAAATCAGATTTCCACATGAAGTTCCACGTTTAGCTTCTTGGTTGCGATATATGCTCGTGGTCTAACTACGTGGCCAATGTCGATCATTCTCAATGTATGTATACTCGAGTGTGTAGCTGCGGAGGGTTCGACTCTAGTTGTGATGGCTCTTGAATGGAAGGTTTGAAAAATTTAAAATTTCTCTCGAACTGACCCCAAGGCTCACTTTTTCTCCAAACTTTGTGACTTTTGTTGGCGAGACACCATGAGTAACGAGCTTCTTACCCATCACTCGTTTCATCAAGAGATGAAACAATTACATCGTCTCTATCTTATAAGTCTTCACCTTATCGGTCGTAATATCTTGATGATACTCGACGGGCACTCTTCAAGCTCGTCGAGAGACGTTTCATTGAATGCATTAAAGGTTACTTGTTGATCATTTACCCTCATTATTAGTTCACCCTTTTGGACATCTATCAAAGTTCTCGATTGCGAAAAGGTGCATGAAGATGATTGGTACTTCCGTATACGCTCATAATCAAGAATAATAAAATCGGCCGAAAAATGAATGTATCAACCTTGGCAAGAACATCTTGATCTTACCTTCGGATGAGCCATGGGCAGTCGACCAGCTGTGAAGTAACCGTGGTAGGCATTGCTTATCGATTCCCGACTTTTAAATATAGATAACGGCATGAGGTTTATCTTGCTCCCAAATCACATAGAGCTCGACCAACATCTCGGCCTCAATGGAACATGGAATGGTAAAGCTACCGGGATCCTTCAACTTAGCTGGAATTTTATTCTTCAATATCGCATTGCTCCCCTCTGTTAAGGTCACTATTTCGAACTCACCAAGTCAACGTTTCTTCGTTAAATGTCTTTCAAGAACTTCACGTAGTTGGGCATTTGCTCTAATGTCTCGACTAAAGGAATGTTGATATGAAGCTGCTTCATGACGTCTAAGAATCTTCGAAACTTGACATCTTGTTGCTGTTTTTGAAAGCGTTGTCGAAATGGTGGAAGTAACTTTCGAGCGTTACGTATTACGATCTTTGCAAGATTGTTGCGACGAAGACTTCCGATGACGTGTCGATTTCTTTGCGACCACGACTCTTCACTCTTATCCACATCAGTTTGGATTGAAGTGGGCTCAATGTTTTTCTTGATATTTTGTTTGATATTTCCTTCATTTATGTGCAGCGTCTTGCCAATCCTCAAGGTGACCGCTTTGCAATGCTCTTTATATTTTCTTGGATTTTTTGTGTCACTTGACAACGCACCTTATTGCCTATTCCTCAGTTCAGTGGCTATTTGTCCCATTTGAACCTCTAAATTCCTCAATGATGTAGCTTGGCTCTGAATTATAGCATCATTCTTAGCCGTATGCCTCTCGTAATCTTCTAAATGATTTGCTTGAGGAGGTTTTTGTTGAGGCGTACTTGTTTTTACTATTGTTGGTACCCTTCTCGAAAATGATTTTCTCTTTCATTTGCCCACCACTTGTACCAGCTCCTTGACCATCCCAGAAAAATTGGGTGTTGCCTCAACCATGATTATCTGATTGTAGTCTGAATTGTATTTTGGTTCCCAACATAGTACTGAAATTTGGATTAGAAGGCGATTTTGAAAGCATGTCCTTCTCACAATAAACACATGAAATTTCAACCACTTTCGGTAGGTACATATCACGAGGCGGTGTAGGTGCTTAGTTTCACTGAACTTAAGTTTTGAACACATTTTCATGGATGCCACTTGGCGGTTAATCTTTGTTAAGGCGTCGACTTGAACACACCTGACTACCTCCTTACCTTGAGGGGCTCTAGCATTTTACCATTGGCAGTTGTTAGCAATTCTCTCCAGAATTTCATATGCTTCATTGTAAGATTTGGATAGAATAGCTTCATTTGCTGGCGCATCCAAAATCAATCGCATAGAAGCATTTGGACCATTGTAGAAGGTCTCAATCTGGATACAGTGCGGAATACCATGGCGAGGGCATTTTCTCAGCAAGTCTTTGAATCGTTCTCATGCCTCACAAACCGATTCATCCTCCAACTGTTGGAACGACATAATCTCATTTCGTAATTTAGCATTTTTTTTTTAGAGGAAAGTACTTAATCAGGAACTTCTCGCCTAACTCATTGAATGTAGAAATAGAGTCAGGTGGAAGTGCATTGAGCCAAGCTCTAGCTCTGTCCCTCAGCGAGAATGGGAATAATCTCAGCCTTAAGGCCTCCGCTGAAACGCCTTCCAATTTGAAAGAATCACTCACCTCCAAGAATGAACGAAGATGGAGGTGATGATCTTCTGTGGCTTGTCCACTGAATTGACCACATTTTGTAATATTTGAAACATCACTGGCTTCAACTTCAATTGTGGAGCTTGAATATCCGGTCGAATTATGCCCGAATTAAGCTCATTAAACATCGGTGCGGCATAATCCTGTATAGCTCTCTCTTTATCATCTGCTATGACATGAAATTATTGTCTTTGTCATCTGCTGGAACTAATTCAACCATCCTTGCTTGATGCGGCTCGTTGATCTCTTCTCCACTGTCGGAATGTGTGTTCAATTTCTGGATCAAACGGTAGTGGCTCATGATCTTGCTCACCGTTCATACACAAGGGACAACCTTGCAAGTTCCAGGAAAGTAACACAAAAATGAGATGGAAAGGAAAAGAAACAAAACAACATAAAAACAGAAAATGAAGCTACCTTAATTCTAATTTCAATCCCCGGCAACGGCGCCAAAAACTTGTTGGTTGTGAAAAGTATATATACACAAGTGTATGTAGTCAACAAGTAATAAATTGGAAGTATTCCAAGATCATCTCCACAGGGATTGCAAATCAAAATAAACGTCGACTTCATCAAAGCAAACAACGAAAAACAATAAAACGTAGAGAGAGAAATTTGGTTTTCTTTTACGGGATAACAAACCGAACGAATATACAGAAGAAATACTTGAATGGAATAGATAAACAGAGATTTAAAGGTTTTGAACAGAGATTGATTTGGAAAAATGGACTTGAATCCGTCTATGTCTTCGAATCAAAACGATGCTGCAGCATTATTTTAGCAAAGTACTCAGAGTTGGCATGAATAACCAACTTTTCATAGAACTTTCCCAAATCCTATGGTCTTATATCTTTCACCAAGTTACACATATTCCTATGCTATAACAGGTTCAAGACTTCCAATATTCGGCTCATATCACAAAGGTCACCTGAAAGCGAATAACATATTCTTATGCTATTCACTCAACCACAATCAAGCAAGGATCATGTCTCATTACCGTTCAAATTTATCCACTACATTTAAATCTTTCGAGAATTAAACATAGTTATTGACTTGCTATTGGTGATAAAGCGACAACAGAAATATCAACAAACCCATTTGAATGAACAATAAGATAGCAAGCTAAAATAAAGTGCATAAAATTACAAGACTAAGATATAGATTTCATCAAGAATTCAAATCACAAGAGTTTAGCTTATGATAAAGTTTAAGGCAGAAAATATAAGTTCCAAATGATCCATATGCTTGATAAGCGAAAATTACAAATAGATAGAAATAAGGAAGAGAAAAGAACAATTCTATGATCACGAAACTCCTATTCTTGGTCTCAGAACCCGACTCTCTTCCCTTCTCTGTTCTCTTTCGAATTCTCTCTAGGAATTTCCTTCTCTATTTTAGCACTTTCTCCCAATACCTCATTTTCATACATTTTCTTTCTCTTATATTGCGGTGACCACTTGGGGTGAGGGTGTAGGTTTATCGATTGGCTTGCTAAGAGACCAAAATACCTCAATAATAATCCAAATCAGGTGCTCTCATTTATTTCATTGGATTTTAGCTGAATGGTGCCCATGTGCCTGCACCTCAGCTCCCTTTTGCGTTTTTGTAGAGTGGTCCCCTCCATTATTCCCGAAATTTTCCTTCCAGCTACTATAATATCGATCTGCTGACAAAGCACCAACAACGGTATTTCTGCAAAAAAATAACATAACACTTTCACGCATTCGATTCTTGCATATTTGGCTTGATTTACTTGAAATGTTCATTTATCTTAACTCTTCAACATAAACGAGCAACAACGCAAAACACGACACAAAGCAAGGAAGAATGGCAAAAATAACAACACAAAGCATGCATCACACTTCATTTCAAAAGCTTTGGAGACTACAAAATAACTCTTTTTACAAGAGTTATAACTTAGGATTTCAGCATACACTCTCTTAAATTCTAGGTCTTTCTTGTGAAATAATAAACCTAGAAAATCTTGAGTTGTTGCCTACGACATCTCAAATTTAAGTTGGAAACACCTTTTACCAAAACTCTGAAAAGTTTAAGTAGAAGTCGGACAAATAAGCAATGAAGTGTTAGTTGCTGAAAGTTTGTTTTTTCTTGCATCTGTAAACAAGAAGGTTAGGTCGATTGTTGGATTTCTATACTGAAAGCAGAATGGTTGAGCTTGTATATAATATTTTATTATTACAATCTCTTAGCTAAATTGTTTACTTGATTGCACATGTTGTCTCATTATCTCATACAAAAGTTAGATCATACACTGTGTAGAACATCACAGAAGTCTGAATAATTGGTTAAGCTAGTTGAGATATAAAAAGGATCACAGCTACGATAACTTGAGGACGAGTTGTCGGTATAGGCGGTAGTATAGATAAGAAGTAACTTGACTTGGTTGCTTGTATATCTTTGATGCGTCTTGACGTATTGATGGATCATAGTGAGATGAGTTCTTTATCTGACAGTCGTGAAAAACCTAGATCTCGGTGACTTTAAGTTGATCTAAATCTTGATAAGGTTTTAGGTGAGTATAATTTACTGGCCATCACTTTGAATTGTTATGGGTGAGGTTTACATGAGATAACCCAAGATTCTCCGCATCTTGGGTGGTGGGAGTGCTTTTATCTCATGCTAGTTACCTATATCGAGTCACCGTATCCGTTTATGATGATGAAGTCCCCTCAAGGAGCTCAAAAGGTTTATTGTACTAAAAACCTGCAGGTTGAGTTAGCTCAAGTACAATAATAAGGTTGAGTGATACAACTTAAGGAATTAAAGAGATTAATTATTTTAAGCAGTCAGAGTGTTATAACTAATTAATAGACGTACGATATCTTAAACACGGGGATTTTTAAGTCTAAGTGCAAGCCCTGCTCAACTCGGTAATAAAGGGGTAAGTCAACATTTATTCTCTAGTGGAATGAATAAATGTTTGTGAATTAATTTATATTCTGGGCTGAATATAAGATAATTAATTCATTTTAGGTTCATCTTTGTTACTTGCATTTAATCCCTGGGCTGGCCCATCGAGGCTTATAACTGCTGGAAATTTTATCCCCCTATGTAGAGTCCTACTCGGACTCATATCTCATATATCTAGATAGATATTATCTAATATTATTAGATATCAAGATATAATTATTCTAGATATGAATTATCTTCAGGGATTATTGTGTTTATTAGATATGCAAGGATCCTATCTAAATAGGATTCAATGGAATGCATTATAAATACAAGGTGAGAGAAAATCAGATAATCCTAAGCATTGCAGTGATTTTCGAAAATCACAGAGTATAACACAAGAGACGATATTTTGCAGTCCAAAAGATAAAAACTGGAGTCCGCAATTGATCTGATATCTCAGAAATTCGTAGGTAAACACGAATAAACACCTACGTGTTGTAATTAATTATATAGGTGCATATTAGGAATATAATCAACATATGATGAATTAAATATCCAAGATAGATAATCGGGAGCATGGGTAAAATAAGATTTTCCTTCAATTGGTATCAGAGCCAGGGATCAGTATCTTAGCTCTGTTAGATTAATTCACGTTTCATTATTACGTGTGCTATAGTTAATTGTGGATCTGTCGTTCATCATGGCTCAAGTTTTTTGTTTTTCGTTGGAATCATTTTTTCAACACAAGAAAATATGTGGTTAGATTATATTTTTCTTGTAATTTATATCTATAAAAATGAGGAACGAAGATGAAGAACATAAATAATGAGACGACATGACAAAGTCTCATCGGTGGTCTGACGAGGCAGCGTGTTGGATTTGTATCTTGGGCGGTTTGGTTGAGCTTGTATACTGATGTTTCCTGTTACCACTATTACAATCTTCTATCTATATACAAAGATATTAATTATTTTAGCGATCGAACATTGTAAATAATTAATGGACGTCTGATATCTTAAATCACGGGGATTCGTGAAGTCTAAGTGCAAGCAGAACTCAACCCGGAAATAAAGGGTAAGTCGGCATTTATTCTCTAATGGCATGAATAAATGTTTATGAATTAATTATGTTAAATGAATATAAGATAATTAATTTATTTAGGCCCATCTTATTCCTTGCATTTGATCCACAATTTGGCCCGTCGAGACTGGAGCTAAGAGAAATTCGTCCCTCCTTAAGAGTTCCTTTGGGACTCTGTCTTGATCCTCTCTATCTTAAGTGATATTATTATATTTATTAGATATCTGAAATTCTATCTAGATAGGATTTAGGGTTGCATTATAAATATAAGGTGAGAGAAAATCAAACCTAATCTCGATAGTGGAATTTTGAAAATCATACTTCTCCAGTAAGGTTTTCGAAAACTTTGAGAAAAGGAAGAAGGCGAATTTCTATAGCACTCTCCATAGATTGTCTCACTCGGCGTTGGGTTTGAGGCAATCGGGACACGATCGGAAGATCAAAGCAGTCTTGATCCAATCCTTGCACAGCAAGGTCGGCGGTAAACACGAGAAAACACCAGCGTGTTGCAATTAATTATATAAGTGCATGCTAGGTATATAATCGATGTATGATGAATTAAACATCAAGATAGATCCTCGGGAGAGGTTAAAATCAATTTCCTTGATTGGTATCGAGCACAGGATCGAGAATCTTGGCTCTGTTGGATTAAGTCACGTTTGATTATTACGTGCGATTAATTAATTAATGGATCATCGTTCATAAGTGGCTCGTTTTATTTTTGTCGAGTTTTATTTTTCACCGAGAAAATCCGTGGTTAGATTAGATTTTTCTTGTAAATCTTATACGTAAAGAAAACGAGGCAAGCATGAATAACGAGGCAGCGGGAGGTTGGCGAAAATGGCCGCAGGCGAGGCGTGCGGGCGGCAGCCTGTGGCGTGCTCGGCGCTCGCGAACTGCGCCGCTCGGCAGCGTGTGTGTTTTCACGGTAGCACTTTCGGCAAGCGAGGCGGGCGGGTCTCGGCGGCTTGAGGCGCGCCTCGATCGTCGCGCCCGGGCGCTGGGCGGCATCGGCGGCGAGTGCCGGCCGTCGGGCGTGCGGGCGCGTGATTCTCATGCAACGCCTCGGCGGCTGGCGCGAGTCTTGACGAGCCATGGGCGGCGGCGCACGCGTCTCGGCGGGTCGTGTTCGGCGGCACTCGGTAGCCTCGGCGGGTCGTGCGCTCGGCAGCGCCTGGCGTCTCGGCGGCCTCGGCGGGTCGTGCGGCGGCGGCCGGCGGCGCGGACCGCGCCGATGGGTCGTGTGGGCTCAGCAGCCCTCGGCAACGCCGCGGCGCGCGGTGCGGCGTGGGCGTCACTGGTGGCATCGGAGGCGCGGGCGTGCGATTCGCGCGAATGCCTCGACGATGCTCGGCAGCGCCTCTCGGCAGCTATTTGGGCGATGGCGTGCGAGCCATGCGTGAAACTTTCTCGGCGGAACTCGGGACTGCGAGATGACTCGGCAATGTTTCAGCGTCTTTGGCGTCGGCCTTCGGCAGCTCCCAATAGTGCGTCTCGGCAGTGCCACCGGCGGCCGGCAGGCTACTGACTCGGCGGCGGCGTCGGTTGTGCGAGGCGGGAGGAAGGCGGCAGTGAGGTGGTGGTGGGCGTGCGCGTAGGGCATGCCAGCGCCGCGGCGATCCATTGGGCCGACCCGGCCCGATTCGGCCAAACCGGATTTTGGGCCGGACCGATTTTTGACCTAGTTCAGTTTTGACCCGATTGACCCGATCCTTTGTTAGGCCGTTTCGATTTTTGGCCCAAATCAGGTTTTGAATTTGGTCCGTGTTTTCGAGATTTTAAAGATCATACTTTGCAAATTTATGTAATAAATTAGGCGAAATCTGAGGATCACGAGTGGCGCGATGAGCAATTTATTTATTATTATCATTCAAAGCATGTCGTGGATGTATAAATTATCTGAAGCATGCTATGTATGTTTAATTACGTAGATAAACATATTATATGTTTTTCGTGATTGGATGCGCATAGTAAGCATGCTAGGTTTATCGCGTTTTTCAAGCATATTTTAGAATTACTGCGAGCATGTTTACATGTTGAGTTCTATAGAAAAGAATCTAGGATTCGTGATGCATGGACAAACCTTTTGAAACAAAAGACTAGCAAGAAACCCGACATATTAATTTCTAAAATTAAAATGTCAAGACCTCCACTTTTGATCTCTAAACAAAGTGATACGCCTTTGTGAGTAGCGTCCACAGCGTGGCTTGCTTGCCTTGTTTATCATAAGTTTGTTAGATGAGATTTCTAAATAAAATATTTTAATCTATTGAGAAGTGGGAGTTTCATGTATGGCGATCATGCGTGAACTTGCATATCACGCTTTTCATAAGTTCTCTAGAGATAGATTTAAAATGAGAAGACAAAGAATTTGGATTGGGCGGTATGGTCTGGTCGGTATGCGATTCTAAGAATTCATTTTCTTTGTTAAAATTGTGGTCATTGCTTAGACATCACCTCAAGTACAACTTTCGTGAAGTCCATTCTTGTGATAGTGATGTGGTCTAGTAGGTCAATCATTATTTCATTGTCATAAGGATAAGTTGACATGGATTGAAATTAAGCGACTAAAGGTATATTTTAGTGCAGTCGAGGGATTCGTGTGTAGCGTCGCGTGCGTGGCTTGCGTGTGGAATTCCTTCAGGCGATTAGGGGTTTGATTAATATTGTTTTATCAAAGGCTATAATATTATTATTCACGAATTATGTGCGATCGTATGCTTATGTGTTTACATTACTTTTGGATATGTCTCTTACACGATTATCAATATGCTCGCATAAAATCCTCTATCTGGTTCAAATTTTATCAGTGGAAGCGAAACATTGAGATTGTTCTTCTTGGTGAAGAAAATTTATTTGTACTCACTACACCCCATCCCAATCTCTAGGCGATTTATCTACTCATGAGGGCCTTGAGGAGCACGAGAAATGGGACAAATCGAATAGAATGGCAAATTGCCTTCTTTTGGTCACCATGTGCGAGTCCATGCAACTCGGCATCGAGAGATGGAAGATGCAACCACTATATGGCTAAATCTCATGAAATCGTATGAGAGTCGGACATAATCGCTTGTCATAATTTGACAAAATCTATAATATCAAGTTGATGAAGGAAAGCGATTAGGTGCATGACCATGCGAGCAAATGATCGATCTCTTGGGAGGCTCGAATTGGTTGGAGGATATATTGATGGCGTGAGTCGAGAATCGATATGATCCTCAACACTTTGCCAAAGTCTTTTGATGACTTCCGTTATGGAGTAGTCCTTTATGATAAGAGTTATACTTTAGATTCATTGCGAGAGGATTTAGTAGCGGAAGAGCATAAAATGGACAAAGGTGCAGGTCTTTAATCTGCCCTCGAAAACCCTTGCTTTATCGAAAGATGAAAAGGAAAGTGGAATTGAGAGATGCTAGGACTAAAGAAAAGAGTGAGAGTAATACTGAGGGCTCTGCAGGCCGGTTTGAAAAAGCGAAGGAGAAGGAAAATGCTTAGTCTTGGTGAGGCCCGGGCATTGGAAGGCTAAGTGTCCCAGCTCGAGGCTCAAGTCTGTTGTTTGCCTTAGTAGCGTAAACATGTTTAGCGACTTGTTCTACTCATTCATGGGTAATAGATCTGATCTGTTGATCGTGTTTGTTACACCTGCGAGGATTCTGCGGACAAGGAGCTGCATGATGGCGAGATAACGATCTCCATGGGCAGCGAAAGTCGAGGCCGTTGCGATCGGAGATGTTTCTTTATGTTTTGATAGGACGGTTTAGTATTAAAGATGTTTTATATGTGCGAAGTTTGGTGAAACCTTATTCGGTTTGAAACTATTTATTCATGGATATTCGATTATTTTTATAGTGGTGTTTCTATCATAAGAAATGGCGAAGTTATACGTAATTGGCACTTTATATAATTAGCTTTCTACTATTTACGCCAAACATAATACCTTTAATTATGTTGCATCTACTTGAACCTTAAGAAGAAAATTTTCTTCCCAAGATGGCACCACATTTCTCTAGCATCTTAGATTAGGTCACATCAATCTAAATAGGATCCAAATCTTGGCTAAGAATGGGCGTTGGGTGATCTCACGATTACTCCGTTCCTAGTCTGCGAATCTGTATAGCGGGAAAGATGTCGACCGGACCACTTGAAAGCGAAGGGTTATAGAGCGAAAGAAGTGTTGGAGCTAATCCATTCGACACTGTGTGGACTATGTCCACACAAGCTCGTGGAGGGTATGGTATTTTGTCACTTTCATTGTGATTACTCAGTGCGGATACATATACACCTTGCGCAAGTCAGATGCTTTGAGAAATTGAAAATTTAAGGTAGAAGTGGAGCGAAGCTTGGTAAAAGTATCGAGGAAAATGTTGAGCTTATCGCGAGGCGTCTTACATTGATATTGTGATTACTCGTTTTAGTATGCGAGACCGCCGGGGAAAGGATTGCTACCTTCGGGCATGGTGTTCCTTTCTAAGGAAGGATCACCTATGTTGCAAAGGAGATAGAGAAATGAGACAAGTTCATAAGCTTCCGCAGTAGGAAGTCTCATGTATGCAATGCTATGTCACGAGACCCGATATACGCTATGTGGTAGGCATAGTAGCTGAATGTCGATCTAACCTGGACAAGCTCATTGAATTGCGGTAAAGCATATACTCAAGTACACGAAAAGACTAGAGAATATAGGCTGGTTTACCATGCGGATAGTCTAATGCATTTGGGTTATTGGACTTCGGTTTCCAGGCGACCATGATGAGAAAAAGTCTACCTCGGGTATGTGTTTACCTTGGGAGGAGGCCGTATCACGGTGGAGTGCAAGCGGCGATGCATTGCTGAGACTCTACCATGGAAGCGAATATGTAGCCGCCGGAGGCTTCTAAAGAGGCTGTATGGTTCAGAACTACCTCATGGATCTAGATGTGGTACTGGTTTTCCCAATAGTATCATAGTTTCTTGTGATAACTTCGAGTCGATGCAAACTCGGAAGGAACCACGGACCCTGAAAGGCTGACCAAACACATAGAGAGAAAGTACCATGTCATGCAATCGTTAGGCGAGGGGATGTCTTGATTGAAAAGATTGGTGCTGCGGATAACCTGGCTGACCCATTCACGAAGAGCATGCAATAAGTCTGAATAGCATATTAGAGGACTTGGATTAGCATAAGATGGCACCCACTTAGAAAGGAAACTTTTGTATAAGTGGGAGAAGCAGCGTGATGGTGTTTTGTAATATCTAGTAGAGACACATTGTATACTAAAGTTTTGCTTTAGTATAAGTGGGAGATTGTTGGTTGTATCTTTGGGCAGTTTTGGTTGAGCTTGTATCTGATGTTTCTGTTACCACTATTATAATCTCCTATCGAATTGTTTACTTGATTGCATATGTATGTCCTTTTATCTCATATATAAGTTAGATCATACGATTGTGTTGTAGATCCGAGATGTCGTATGATTGGTCGAGCTTAATGGGATATAAAAGAATCACAAGCGAGACAACTTGAGGACGAGTTGTCGGTATAGAGTGCTATAGATAGATGAAGTAACTTGACTTGGTTGTTTGTCTATCTTTGATGCGTCTCGGCGTATTGATGGATCACGATGAGATGAGTTCTTCTATCGACCATCGTGAAGAACACAGATCTCGGTGACTTTACGTTGATCTAAATCTCGATAAGGTATTAGGTGAGTATGAGTTGTTGACCATCACTTTGACTTGTTATGGGTGAGGGTTACATGAGATAACTTCAGATTCTCTGCATCTTGGGTGGTGGCTTTGCTTGTATGTCATGCTAGTTACCTATGTCGAGTCATAGTATCCGTTTAGGATGATGGCGTCCTCTTAAGGAGCTCAAAGGTTTATTGTACTAAACCTGCGAGGTTGAGTTATCTCAAGTACAATAATAAGGTTGAGTGGTACTACTTAAGGAATTAAAGATATTAATTATTTTAAGCGATCGAGCAGCGTAAATAATTAATGGACGTCTGATATCTTAAATACGGATTCGTGAAGTCTAAGTGCAAGCTTGACTCAACCCGGAAATAAAGGGGTAAGTCGGCATTTATTCTCTAGTGGCATGAATAAATGTTTATGAATTAATTTATGTTACAGGTGAACATAAGATAATTAATTTATTTTAGGCCATCTTTATTCCTTGCATTTGATCCACTGGGTGGCCGTCCAGGCTGAGCTAAGAGAAATTTCATCCCACTCCTTTAGAGTCCCTCACGAGACTACTGTCTTGATCCTCTCTATCTTAAGTGATATTATTATATTTATTAGATATCGAGAAATTCTATCTAGATAGGATTTAGGGTTGCGTTATAAATATAAGGTGAGAGAAAATCAAACACTAATCTAAATAGTGGAATTTTAGAAAATCATACTTCTCAAGTAAGGTTTTTGAAAACTTTGAGAAAAAGGAAGAAAGCAAATTACGTAGCACTCTCCATAGATTGTCCTCGCTCGGCGTTGGAGTTTAGGCGATCGGGACACGATCTGAAGATCAAAGCACAGTCTTGATCGATCCTTACACAGTAAATTCACGGTAAACACGAGAAAACACCAACGTATTGTAATTAATTATATAGGTGCATACTGGGTATATAATCAATGTATGGTGAATTAAACATCAAGATAGATCCTCGGGAGAGGTTAAAATCGATTTCCCTTCAGCGTGGGCAGCAGCATGCGATGGGAAACGATTGGCGTCATGCAACCCGTCATGCAGAGCGCCCGTACATGGGTGAACAAACATCGGACAACAACAGCATCGCATGCTGCCTGGCGCAGGGTGCCTATCAAGCACAGCGTACGGGTGCCCATCATGCACAATGAGTAGGCGGACTCGGCGCGCCCGAGCGCACAAGCATGGCAGGGGTGATGAGTACGTGGGTACTCGCACGCGAGGAGTGCGCTCAGTGCACGACCTCTGCACGCGATACGTGCGACACATGATACTTGCTCTGCATTTGCAGACGATAGGGCGCAGGTCGAGGCGCTCGACGACATCGACAGGGAGGCAGGACAACATGGGTCAAGGCGGTGGTGCGCGATGAGTGCATGTTGGGATGGTACACCGTGCGTAGCCTCAGTGCATAGGCTTGTGTGCTGCGTGCGCTGCGCATAGCATACGACGGAGGCGGCGGATGGTGTTGGGTTGTGCCCTAGCGTGCGGCCCAGCCCATCCAGACTGGCCCGATCCGACCTCTGACCCGATCTGTTTCGACCCATCACCGATCCAGTTTTTTCGACCTGACCCCGCCAAAATCAATGTTCTGACACAGTTTCATTTTTTCATCCCAAATCTAGTTTTGACGAGACCGGTCCATGCCCGTGCATGCGAGGCCTGTTTCAAAGAAAAATTGAAGATTTGTACTTTGCAAATTTATGTAATAAATTTGGTAGGGACGTACATGATCTACGATTGGGCCGTGATGAATGAATTTTTTTAAATTTTTTTTATTGTTCATAGCATGTCGTGGATGTTTAAATTATGCAGTAGCATGCAATGTATGTTTAATTATGTAGATAAACATGGATATATGTTTTCGTGATTGAATGTGTTTAGCAAGCATGCTAGGTTTATCACGTTTTAAAGCATGTTTTAGAATTCTGCGAGCATGTTTTATATGTTGAGTTCTAAAAAGAGCATGTTAGAATTACGTGATATGCATGGACAAACCTTTTGAAATAAAAAGACTAAGCAAGAAACCCGATGTTTTAATTCTTAAATTAAATATGTCAAGACCTCCATATTTTGATCTCTAAACAAAGTGATACGTACTGTGAGTAAACGTTCACACGCGTGAC
Source organism: Salvia rosmarinus (assembly GCA_036937905.1). Lineage (NCBI taxonomy): Eukaryota > Viridiplantae > Streptophyta > Magnoliopsida > Lamiales > Lamiaceae > Salvia > Salvia rosmarinus. The sequence goes on from JAODLM010000338.1 coordinate 120,000, forward strand.
TTGCTTGCACTGTTTATCATAAGTTTGTTAGATGAGATTTCTAAATAAAACATTTTAATATATTGATAAGTGGGAGTTTCATGTGTAAACGTCCACACACTTGGCTTGCATATGTGATTGTCATAAGTTATCTAGAGATACATGTAAAATGAGATGACAAACAAAATTGAATTGGAAGCGGTATGGTCCACATGAGTATGCCAATTCTAAGAATTAGAGTTCTACTGTCAAAATTGTGGTCACTGCTTAGGCATCACCTCAAGTACAACTTTCCACGAAGTCCCTTCTTACGATAGTGATGTGGTCTAGTTAAGGTTCAATTATCAATTTTATTTTTCATAAGGATAAGTTGACATGGATTGAAATTAAATGACTAAAAGGTTTATTTTTATCTGGCGAGGGGTTCATGTGTAAACGTCCACACGCGTGGCTTGCATGTGGGATTCCTTGGGCAATTGGAGGTTTTAATATCAATAGGTTACAATATTGTTGTTATAAATTATGTGTGATCGTATGCTTATGTGTTTAACATTACTTTTCAGATATATCTTTTACCCTGATTATCAATATGCTCGCACAAAACCCATTATCCGGCTTGAACTATATCGAGTGGAAACGAAACATGGAGTATGTTTTTATCGTTGAAGAACACATGTTCATGCTCACTACTTCCAAACATGCTTCCCTTACTGACGCATCAACTGGTGAGCAGCGAGAGTCAAGCAGAATTTGGCATAAGTCAAACAATATGGCTAAGTGCTAGAAGATGACTACAATGTTAAAGGGTTTGCAGCTGCAACATTAGTCGATGGTAAGCCTTGGCGAGATGCGGTCAAGTCTCGAGAGTAAGTTCGGATAGTCGGATCGAGCGATGCCTTCACCACGATGAGATAGATCTTAGCGTGTAGAGTGGAATAATGAAGTTCGGTCCGTGAACATGTCTCCCACATGACTCATCTCATGGATAGTCTTGATCAGTTGGGATGAGGTATCTACGGTGAGGCAAGGTCGATATCATCCTCAACACACTGCCTAAGTTTTTCGAGAACTTTCGTGTAAACACGATCATGAGCAAGACTGAGTATACACTCAGTCAGTTGCTCAATGATCTCGTGGCAGCGGAAGGCGTTATACGTAAAGGAGCACATACCCTTGCTAGCATATCTAAGGGCCCCAATGTTCCATCGAAAGGTAGAAGGAGAAAAAGGGGTGCCAAATATGGTACAGTCAAAGGAAACAGTGGGAGCAAGGGCATGAATACCACCGACGATATGAACAAGCCAAAGGAGAGAGGTACGTGCTTCAAGTACGGTAAGACTGGGAATTGAATGGCTAAGTGCCATATACTCAAGGCTCAAGGTACGTCATTGTCTCTTGTAATGGAAACATGTTTAGCGACTTGTTCTACTCATTCTTGGGTAGTAGATAAGTGTGTGACTGATCATGTTTGTTACATCTTGTAGGGGTTCCTGCGGACAAGGCAATTGAGTGATGGCGAGAAATGATCTCCATAGGCAACGCGGCGTAAGTCGACACCGTTGCAGTTGGAGATGTTTATTTATGCTTTGATAGGACAGTTTTAGTTTTAAGAGATGTTCTTTATGTGCCGGAGTTTCAGCGGAAACTTATTTCCATTTCTAAACTATTTATTCATGGAATTTACATTTGTTTTAATGGTGTTTCTATCATAAGAAATGACGAGTTTATATGTGGTGACACATTATAAAAATTCTTTATTCTATTTCTGCTAAGCAAAATACCTATAATTATTCTACTACATCTAACCATAACAAAGAAAGTTTTCTTACATAAGAGGTATACACGTCTTAGATTAGGTCACATCAATCTAAATAGGATCCAAAGACTGACTAAGAATGGAGCATTGGGCGAATTCATGGTTACTCCAATTCCCAGTCTGTGAATCCTATATAGAGGGTAAGATATCGGCCAGTCCTTTCAAGACGAAGGGTTATAGAGCCAAATATGTATTGGAATTAGTTTACTTTGACTGTGGGGACCGATGTCTACACAAGCTCGTGGAGGTATGGTATTTTGTCACTTTCATTGTGATTACTCGAGTGCAGATCATATACCTACTTCGCAAGTCTGAATGCTTTGAGAAATTGAAAGAATTTAAAGAAGTGGAGCGAAGCTAGGTAAGTGTCAAGTCGGTGTGGTCTATTGATGGTGGCGAATACCTCGGAGCGAGTTTATGGACTATCACAGTGCGGTGTGGGATTACGTCGGCTCACTACAAGGCACCGTAACAAAAGCGATTGTGTCGGGCGAAAAATATGACTCTCTTAGAGATGGTTAGATCGATGATAAGTTATGCAACCTTGCATATTTAGATTACGGGGTATGCTTTAGAAACAACAACATATTTGCTATATCTAGTACCGTCCGACTCGATCGACAAGACCCATTTCAAGTTATGATTTGGCGTAAGCCTTGTTTAAACTATATAAGGATATTGGGTAGTCCGAGACGTCTTTGAACAAACATCTTGATAAGTTGGAGGCTAGATCGGCATAAAATTTGTTTGTAGGGTATCCTCGAGAGCGAAAGGTGGTTATTCTATAGTCTGAGGATCGGAAGTTCGTTATTAGCACCAGCCCGATTCTTGGAAGAAGACTATATGAAAATCATAAATCCAAAGTTGTAATCATTCTTCAAGAAATGGAAGATGATCGTATTGCACTGTGATTCCACCAAATGTACAAGATGTTGAGTATAATGGGAGGAATCGACACATGAAACTTAAAAGAGATTGAAGTGGGTCGAGTTTCACTAGGGAGACCAGGTGTACAATTGACAAGGTACAATCAGATCGAGAGATCGATTACGACGATACCTTTTCGCCATAGCAATGCTCAAGTCCATCGAGACCTGCCATAGAAACCACTGAACCTCGAGGTTCGACAAACGGACGTGAAAATCACTTTCTTTAACGGCTACCTCTGAGAAAGTTCGAGACATCTATTTGCAAAGAACCCAGGTTATGGGAAGAAAGGCGAGGAGATCTAGTGTGGAAGCTAAGCCCGATTTATGGACTCGAGCAAAATGACACCACGGTATCGCTTAGATGTCGGCAGGGTGACGCGGTATTTCTCGACTTTACATATATGACATCATTCTACTTGGTAACAATGAAAGTCGCTATCGCACGTAAAGAGTTGGTTATCCGATCGCCCGTAGAAAGACTTAGGAGATGTGAGCTTACAATCTGGGATCCAGCGTTTCACCGAGATCACAAGAGAAAACGCTGAGCTTATCTCAAGATCTTACATTGATACTGTGATTACTCGCTTTAGCATGCAAACCGCTAGGAATGGATTGCTACCTTCGTATTACGTAGTCGTCAAGACACAAAAGAGATAGAGAAAACGAGACACATTCTTATGCCACCGCCGTAAAAAGTCTCACGTATGCAATGTTTTGCATGAATCTCGATATCTCATATGTGGTGAACATAGTAGCGATATATCGCCTAACATCGGACAAGTTTCATTGATCGATAGAAGCACATATACTCAAGTACCGAAAAGGACTCAGATTATAAGCTAGTTTACCGATGAGATAGTCTAATGCCTTTGAAGCTATTCGTGACTCGAATTTCAAGCCGACCGTGATGAGAAAAAGTTCACTCGAGCTATGTCTTCACCCTGAGGTGAAGTCATATATCGACGGAGTAAAAAGAGGCTGGTGCATTGCGTAATCCACCATGGAAGCCGAATATTTAGCCGCATCGAGGTCGCTAACGAGGTGGTATGGCTCAAGAACTACCTATTAGATCTAGATATGGTACCTTGCTTGTCTCAAGAGTATCATAGTGTTATGTGATAACTCGCAAGAGCGGTGTGAACTCGGAAGGAACCATCGACCCACAAGACGCAGCGAAAACATATGAGAGAAAGTACCACATCATATGAGAAACAGACGACTGTAGACGCGTCTTTTAGAGAATATTAATCGTGAATAATCTAGATGACCCATTGACGAAGAGCTTGTCATAAATAGTCTACGACGAGCATGTTCGAGGACTTGGATTGTGCAAGATGGCCCTAACTTAGAAAGAAAATTTTATATAAGTGGGAGAAACAAAGTGATGGTGTTGTGTGTAATAGCTAGTAGGGAGAACATTGTGTACTAAAAAATTTACTTTAGCATAAGTGAGAGATTGTTGGATTTAGATACTGAAAGCAAAATGGTTAAGCTTCAGATACAATATTTCTTGTTACCACTATTACAATCTACTATCCGAATTATTTACTTGATTGCACATGTTGTCCCATTAACTCATACAAAAAGTTAGATCATACATTGTGTAGAAGATCATAGTAGTCCGTATGATCGTTGCTTAGTCGAGATATGAAAATGATTACAGTTGAGACAACTTTAGGATGAGTTGTTCAGGTAGTAAATGCAGATAGATAATGAGCAACCCGACTTGGTTGCTTGTTCATACCGGCACGCCTCGACGTATGACGGATCATGAGATGAGTTCTTCTATCCGACCTTAGCGAGTAACCTAGATCTCGGTGACTTTACGCCGATCTAAATCTCGATAAGGTTTTAGGTGAGTGTAAGTTAACGACCATCACTGACTTGTTATGTGGTGATGGTTACATGAGATAACCCAAGATTCTCCAGATTTTGGGTGGTGACGATAAAGACTTGTGATGTCATTCTAGTTACCCGTATCAAGTCACCGTATTCGCTAGACGATGATGTCCCCAAGGAGCCTCAAAATGTTATTGTACTAAACTCGGCAGATCGAGTTAGCTCAAGCACAATAATAATGTCGAGTGGTACTAGTTAAGGAATTAAAGAGATTGATTATTTTAAGCAAATGTAGTACTATAAATAATAAACGGACGTGTGATATCTTAAACACGGGTATTCAGAATCTAAATGCAAGTCCGACTCAACTTCTGTGAATAAAGGGGTAAGTCAAGATTTATTCTCTAGTGGAATGAATAAATGTTTATGGATTAATTTATGTTCGGACCCAACATAAGATAATTAATTCATTTTAGGCTATCTTTATTCCTCGCATTTGATACCCAGTCGCCCATTAAGTCCCTGTAACCACCGAAATTTCGTTTCTCATGTAGAGTCCCACCGACTCGTTATGATTAATATATTATTTTAATGCATCTCCTATATCTAGATATATATTATTAGATATCAAGATATATTATTCTAGATAATTATCTTCGTGGATCAAGATAATTATTATGTTTATTACATATGCAAGGATCCTATCTAAATAGATTCTGTGGAACGCATTATAAATACATGGGGAGAAAATCATATAATCTTATACGACATTAGTTTTCGAAAATCACAGAGTACAACAAATGAGGTGATATTTTATAGTATTCTCCATAGATTGCTCTCACTCAGTATTGGAGAATAGGTATTCGGGATACAGTCTAGAAGATCAAAGCTGGAGTCAGTAATTGATCTGTTGTCACATAAATTTGCAGGTGAATACGAGTAAACACCTATGTGTTGTAATTAATTATATATGTGCATGCTAGGAATATAATCAATATAAGTTGAATTAAACATCCAAGATAGATCATCTTGAGTACGGGTAAAATAAGATTTCCTTCATCGATTGGACCCAAGTACATTGGTGAGATTTTCTAAAGACCAAAGAAGTGTAGGGAAAGACGACAAGTTTGTTTCGGTATTTACAGGTGAACATCAATACTTAGGTTTCTCTTATACCCATGAAACAAGACCAAATCCAAAGTAATGGATCGACTATGTTATCTGGTCTCGCCGGACGTGGGAGCAGAATCTCCCACCACGCTAATCAAAGTGTTATTTTACTTTTGTTCTTTACTTTCAATACCGCTTACATTATATGTTATTGAACCGACATCATCGGCAAATATGTAATGTACCATCACTATCCTAAGGATGGCTTGACAACCTTTACCTGTGACGGGATTCGAGCGGGGAAAGAAATGATATCAATTATGAGACATATATCAAGAAAACGCCTAAAAACATCAAGGTGATGAAGATCATAGTAGACATAATTTACATACAGGATATTAGTCTATCAGATCCTCAACAAAAGGTTCAACTGATCTGAAAGGGGTTTAGTTCTTTATCAAAATATAACCGAGTACTTTGCAGCTGAAAATATAGGTGTACATATAAAGATGTGCACTCAAAGCTCTACTATCGCCGATTTAAAGATTTCCACCGCTTCAACACCGCCTCCCATCTCATCACCGCTCAACCTACACATTTAAAAACAAACACCCAGGGTTGAGTACAAAGACTTAGTGGACTTATGCCAAAAACATACATCATAAACTGTGAATTACACTACCCCATTTGTATCACACGGAGTTTTATTTGAAAGTTTCGTGGCTTACTAAACATTTTATGTCATTTTCCATAAATTATGTCTCGCCATACATATTTATGTCTCCAGATGATCCGTGATCTAACTCATCTTCGCACCGTAGAACGAAAGCATCGCCCACTGACGCCGCGATCGCATCGAGAAAAATCTTTCAAGAGACACAATCACCAGAATCGGCCGAAAGCAAACCTTTCAAAGAACATAGTTACCTAGTGTAATATTAACCCTTGCTAGATTCTCCATCTAGCATAGGATCTAATTCGATTAAACTTACGCTGGTAACCAACACCGAGGTGATCCATCCATAAAACATAAACACTTTGAAGCAGATAATTAAATAGTAACATCTCTTCATCATTTTCTCAAAAGAAAGTATTGTTAACAAAAATATTTGTCATTTCATTTTATCCCATGAGCTATAAGCCCACCGGTGACGCTCTCCTTCTCAAAACGATTCTCTTTCCTTTACTTCCGTGTCCACCTTTACGTAAGAAATTAATTTAGTACGCCTTACGATATTTGGTAATCACAAAAATTAATGGAACTCGATAGCTTTTTAAATCTTATCAAAGTCGATTAACCGGATATAATTTTCTAAGTTCCTTTTCGATCTTTTAACCAAATTCAGTCAGTTTTTCATTAGAAATTCTAACTTATAAGCTCTCGCTTCTAACCGAGATTTAAACATTGCTTCTTGCATCATAATATGTAAATTGTGTCAAACCTTTGAATTAGATTAGTCATTTTCCGATAAACATTTCAATTACTTAAATCACTTCTTATAAAAGAGATATCATATATCTCTAATTCGTCTCCCACACGCCCTAGTTTATCTATTCGTAGTAAACTCATATTTATATTACAGCTTATAAAATAAATCGTATGCTAAACATAACTCTACTCACGCACTCAATATGTTTCATATTCGCATTCTTTAATCAAGTAATTTCAAACTTCAAACAAAACGAATTTTCAAAATTCACATTTAGAACAATTAACTTATGATATGCTCTAATTCTAATTTATTACCCATCATACTCCAATAATTCTCATAAATTCACTTTAATATTCAATCATGCAAAATATTATATATATATATATATATATATAAACTAATTTACGCAAGTACTTATATTTCAAATTTCTACGCCACTTAGCAAAACGTCCCAACGTAGAAAATATTATATCTCATTTTAAAAATCACATAAATTCATAGCATATCATATACATGTTCTCGGGCCTAAATATGTGATCATGTTTAATAAAAATAAATTTAAAACTCTAAAACCTCTAACCCAAGACTTTTCGATTTTTCAAAAATTAGCAAAAACATTTTCATAAATTTTTATAAATTCACATAACACTCTATATTAATGTAGGATCATTAATATCTAATAAAATTAGACATGAAAAATTTTGACATCAAAACCCTTCATCCCATAGTTTTCAAAATTTTGAAAACTACCTAAACAATTTTCAAAAATTCTAATTATTATTCACACTATAATGCTATTCTCATCATACATCAACAATATAAACTAATATCCATCATATAAAAAAAATCATACATCAATAATTCATGAGCTATATTTTTTGATTTTTTTTTTAAATAAATTCCATCATTTTCTAATTGAACTAATTCATACATGCTTAAACAATACCACTATTATTAATTCTCGCCAAAACAACTATCAAAAATCATGATCACCCATATAAACCCCATATATCTCAATATATAGAAATTTTTAACATGCTCAACTTTGTACCAAAAATCATAATACATGTTCAAAATCATCACAAACATATTTAATTAACAACCTAAACATTTAACAAAAATCTTCAAATATCTCATGTAATAACCAAAGGATAACTCCATTTTTCATGGATGGGTTATTTTTGTATATCTAAGTAGGTTAGACAATTTCTAACCTTTAATCGAGTCGTCAAGAAATCGATTTTCTCACTTGAAATTCAAGAAAATGGAAGAACACTTCCATTTTCTCTCTAAATTTTTGGCACTTTGGTGAATGAGGAAGAAAAATTTGATGACATATCCTCTTTATTCGTGCTTTTTTTTAAAATATTTTCTTTAGTCACATAAAATAAATATCTTATCTTATCAACAAAATGAATATCTTTCATTATCAAACAAAAATAAAATATCTTATCTTATCAACAAAATAAATACCTTTCACTATCAAAAATAAATAAAATATCTTTCTTTAGTCAAAAATTAAATATCTTATCTCATCAATTTTTTTTTTTTCTCATTTTCTTCCCCCTTTTGTTTTTTTCAAAAATAATTAAAGAAAATAACACATGTCTTCATTTGTTTTCCATTTTAACAATATAATATAAGATAAATCTTACATGAAAAAAAAGAATAAGAACAATTTTATGTCCCAAAGTGATAATTTTGACTATCATTAGTAAAATATAGCAATTGTTTGTCTAATCCCTCTTTCTTTAATATAAAATTATTGTAGAGAATGAATAAAAAAATGCCCTTGTTTCTTAAAATATTTATAGAACTTTCAAGATTAAAATTCTTTAAACCTCATATTAAAAAATTTGAGTCATTTAAATACGTTAATAAGAAAGTCGTACTCACTTTATTTGTTTTTTGTTAATATGGAATTAATTTCTAAGCTTCGTCTTATAGAAAATAACGTAAGATCAATTATCGAAAATTAATCGTCTTTGAAAAATAAATCGCTCTCAAAAGGAATAACATATATATTCCTTGTTTTACTAATTGCTTAAAGTCATAATATAAAACTTCTCGCATTATGGATAATCAAAATTGAGCTTCGATAAATTACTATTCCGATTATCGAAACAAAAATCCTAATTAACGACTTAATTTATCATAACCTAGTTTTAAATTACCGGGATATTACATTATATGCTCCTTAAAAAAAATTGTCCCGAAATTTGCATACCTTAGAAGAGTTTGGGATATATTTCCATCATAACATCCTCAAGTTCCCACGTGTCTTCCTCTTGTCCATGGTGTCTCCATAGGACTTTCACTAAAGGTATAAACTTGTTTCCTAACTGTTTAACTTTACGATCTAAGATAGTCGTAGGTTCTTCCTCATAACTCATATATGGGTTAAGGATAACGTCGTCATGATGGATCACGTGTTTTGGATCCACTTTGATTCCTTCAAGACACGATCGCCCAAGGAACATCACTTCTAAGCCAAAATTCACATTTGCTAAACTTGGTAAAAGTTTTTCAACTCTTAATGTATGGAAGACGTCTCAGTGTTCTTTATGCTCTTCCTCATTCTTCGAATAAAGTAGGATATCATCTATAAAGACTAAGACAAATTTGTCTAAGATCGGTGGAACACTTTATTCATGATGACCATTAACACGGCTGGTACATTTGTTAGTCCGAATGGCACAATTACAAACTCATAGTGGCCATATCTTGTTCAAAGCCATTTTGGGTACATCTTCGTCGCACTGAGTTGATGGTAGCTTGATTTAAGATCGATCTTGAGACACACTTGTCTCCTTTTAATTGATCGAACAAATTATCTATCCTTGGTAGTGGATATTTGTTCTTAAGTGTCAGCCTATTCAGTTCTCGATAATCTATGCACATTCTCACGTGCCATCTTTCTTCTTTACAAACAAGATAGGTGCTCCCAAAGTGATACACTAGGCCGATAAAACCTAGATCTAACACTCTTGAATTTTGATTTTAGTTCCTCCAGTCCTTTGGAGCCATTCGTGCAGGCGTTTCGACTCTGGGACCGATCCGGTTCCGGTCCATAGTGAACTCCAGCTTATCTGTCGGGTAATCCGTAAATTGTCGAAACATCTTGAAATTCCCAAACAATTTCCACATCCTCTACTTTTATTTCACTTTTGTTTCTCCGCTTAGGTAGACAAGGAATGCTCGTAATCCTTTCTTATTCATCATTCTCCTTGCCGTAGTACGGATATAATTGGACTTTCTTCCCATGTTGATCCCGTGAAAACTCGTGGCTTCTTTCCGGATATTGAAATGAAATCTTCATCTTCCTTGTGAAGTCACAATCTTCAGAATTATGTCGTCCCAATAGGTATTATGTTCAAGTTGTTTGCTAGAAACTTAAGTGATCCTAGATCCAACTCTAAGTTCGAGCAAACATGTGTAGATCATAATTCCCTATAGGTGAAGAGATTTTCATAGCCTGATTTACTTGTTGAGATTTGAGTTTTAGTGCATCTACACATGCTTTTGCGATGAAAGAATTTGAAGCACCTGTATCGAACAAAAGAATTATAGGTATGTTGAGAAGTTTTTCAATACCTGCCAGGCTTTCCTGGTTTTGTTTGTTCTATTTTTGGTGCAGAGCATAGGCTCTAGCATGTGGTGTCCCTGTCTATCCAGGTAAACACCCATCTCATTTATCCTTGTCCTTGCCCTCGTGGCACCATGTTTCCTTGCCAGGGCCTACTATCACCTTGTTCGCATATCCTTTTCGATTGTCATTATTGTTATTCCTTTATCAATTGTATTTTGCGGTTGAGTCTGCATTGGTTTATCCTATGGCATTGTTGTCTCGACAGTCTAATCTTGACATAGAGATCTTGATGTATCCGTCACTATCATCTGTTCTTAATTTAGTCTGAATGATTCAGTTTCCTTTTCCTCTCTATCGCCTTAGGAATATATCTCGATATATACTCTTACTTTAAAATCTTTTAAGAGAAATCCTCATGTTGGCATTTGTAGGCTGTAGCACCATCATTAGTAATATCCTATTTGGTTATATGTAATTTTCCTTAATCTTCATTGATTGACTAAGTGTTTTTGCATAAGTTAAAATCCCTTGTCCACGGGACGATCAGACTTTAGCCTAGACGTCATATATCTTCACCATCTTCTTGACATTCTATGTTTGCTTCATTTCAATGTCGAGGTACCCAAAATTCCACTTTATTTGTCATCCTATAAGTATGAGGAACATACTTCCCAATTAGCTTCATCTTAAAGTCTTTCCATGTGAATCTTTTTCTTTGTTCCTTGAATGTATTTCCTCACAAACTTCTCTAGAAGATGTCTTGCTTGTTAAATTCCAAACACACAAGACATGCTTTCGTGTCTATGTAACTTAGAGTACCAAAGATTCATCTCAATTAATGAATCATTTCTTAATCTACTTGCTTCAGGAATTACCTTACTTATCGTAGCAAACTGCTTTCAAGCTTATATCATATCCTGGCTATCTCATAACGGATAGCTCGTAGTTTCTTCACTATTCTCAATTCTTGTACCTTTTCTTGATCATGATATTTGAAAGCCATATTATTTTCATTATACCCGTTCTCACTCCGGGTTAAAGCTCATTGTTGTCATATAGACCGGTAGTAGTAGCTGTGCACCATAACTTAAGTTCCAAGCACAAATATCTCATTACCATGTCTCGACTTGAGGTATATTCTCCATACTTGGTTTAAACACGGCTAGCCTAACTGCTCACACTTTTCAATATTTATGATTTATCTTTCTCACTATCATCGGTTTCACTAAGGTCTCAAATACTGAAATCATCGCTCAAGCATAATCCTAGGTTGAGGTATAAAGTGAGACTTGTTAATGGGATGCTATCATTCCTTACATAATCGAGCTAAAAACACACCAAATTCACTGCAATCGCAGGTAATCGTGCGTGATAAGTTAACCCAAAGTCGCTCTCAAGGAAAACTTAAGATTGTGTTTTGTGCACGAAAGCAATTAAAACCTAAACATTCTAATGCCAAAGGGTTTGAAACATACGGAATTGAAATACGAGATTAAACAATCGCGGTGTCAATCCCGAGCTAAACTAATAAAGCAATAAATCTAAACCGGTTGTCAATCCCTAGTTGAACTACAGGGATAAATCGAAGCAATAAACAAAGCAATATAAATACAATTCATAGGGTTTGTCAAGCCCAATCTAAATCTAATTGCAAATAAACCATAATCATCAATCAACCAACAAGAACATATCCATAAAAAATCTTGTGCTCTCCATACTTTAAACATGTCCAACCTACTAACGAGGTCTTAAGTCGTCAACTATCTTAAAGATAAATTACAATCTCTCTTATTATAACACAATAAGAGGAGGTTATTTTTCAAGAATATTCTATACTTTCCTTTACTTCTACTCTAGCACTCAATGATAAAGACTACCTCGTTCATAACTTTATTATCATAATACTCACAAGGTGGTATAACTTCATTGTCATCAGTATCTGGAAAGCCCATCAGGGGTCATCACATTGGTGTGTATCATAGGGGAAAAATATATCTCGCCTCATCGATGATTATCTACATCATAACTTGATGTATATCACTTTACTAGTCTGAAAACTTAGGTGACAAGATAAGTCAACCTACATCATACTTATTCATTTCAAAGATTGAAGAAAACTCATCATGACAACTTACAAGAGGTAAGGGTTCATAATTCAAGATGACCACTTTTAAAGTTTGAACCAATATGTTCTTTTAACTGAATAATTGGAATATAGGATTCGAAGACCAGAATGACGACTACTGAGATCTCTTTGGTCATATGGGCTGGTCAGACCCATCACAAATACTTCTCAGTCATATGAGGACTTGGTTTCAAATGACACTTTATAAATTTTCTGGTTGTAAACTTCTTTCACAAAAAGTGAGAAACTCCAGTAATATCTTAATTGAAACTAGATCATAGAGTTAAACTCAATGACAGAACTTGGTTAATGAATAAAATTCAAAACCTTATATAACTCGTAATGGTTCATCATAAATTGTAAGGGTTATCAACATACCATACATTTCAAACTCTACTCATACTATTGAAAAACTCAACTCTCATATTTGCCTTCAAAATTTCTACCACACCGTGGTCTCTCATTATGTGTAAACCAAAATACTAGACTCAACTGATTCTTTGATCATATCTCTATTTCGATTCTAACAAAAGAGTCATCGTCAATTTGGTGTTCCATCGCATGTGAACATCCAAAGGGGAAGACTATACTCATGTCACTATCGTATAGTGACATTCATCATCTCAAAATCATCATTCCATTCTTGCAATCATCATTTCCATCTCTGATCTTTTAGTTTTCTCCACTTTGTTCTCGTTGTTCTCGTCTTTCAACTCGTATTATTCTCATTTTCATCCTCGCTTTTGTTCTCATTTCCATCCTCACTTTTGTTCTCATGGTGGACTAAAATTCTCATAGTTCATCTTTCTATGTTCTTTCACAAAAGGGATCATGTGTCTTAAATAGTCTACGTTCTTTTGGGATAACATACTTATTGTCATCAACAACTTGTAATTGCAAAAATTTAAACATTAATAACATAACTCATTCATAAAAATAAATCTCATTGAATTCCACAGATTCAAACATCTCACTTTTGACATATCACTGTCAACTTTTTCTCATATCTCTTCTCTTTTCATAACTAAAACATCATTTCAACCATTTTCCATCAGAACTTTCACTTCCAAATCGGAAAAATCACTGCCTCATTCGGTTGAGCTTGATGCAATGGAGTGTTGAGCATAGTCGATCGACCTCTTACAAGCCAAGTGCCTCAATCTAGACTTGATTTAACTCAAGAAGTTTCGATTCAAGGAAAATGAAATGCTCCGATACCACTCTGTAACAACCCACTATAAGGACGGCTTAGCCGGGAGCATTATTCAGGATGGGGATTAAGAAGCGGGGAAAGAAAAAGAGAATATCGAATTGTGAGATATATATCAAGAAAATGCCTAAAAACATCAAGGTGATGAATATCAAAGTAGACATAATTTACATACAGGAGAATAGTCTATCAGAACTCAAAAAAAGGTTCAACTGATCTGAAAATGGTCTAGTTCTCTGATCAAAATATAACTGAGTACTTCTTGCAGCGGAAAAACATGTGAGGTAGACATATGAAGATGTGCACTCCAGGCTCTACTATTGTAATAACCCGAAAAATTTAAACTTTTATTAGTGATGATTAAACAAATTACTTGTGATGCTTAGACCTTAATTATGTTTAAGGTAACCAACGAAACGAATTAGAATCGATTCATAGATCGAAAACTAGAGAAATCAAAAACTAGTGACTAATCCAACCGGATTAGGGTTTCCTGAATAGCCTGAACATAGAATGAGAGATCTAGAATGAATCTCAACAAAAGGATTTCATTTCTAGAATCTTCTCACGAAAACATGTGAGAAGCCAAATAATTGGAATTTTTGGGCATGCTTGCCTGATCAGTCTCAAAAGTACTATTCACGAGCCGAATCTAATTTCAGTCCGTGCTATTCATGGAAATTAATGATAAAAATCAAAATCATAGAGGAATATATTATTATGAATTTAGAATTCATAAGAATCAATTTCTGTACGAAATTCACGAAGAACTTAACCGAACGCCGAGAATATATACCGGAAAAATCTTAAACTAATTTGAACGAACCGAAACTCGAACCAAGGGTCTAAATTAATAAGAAATGATTTATAAGACTCAAATTAATTATGAAAGCTCAAGAATTCAATAGAATTTTGAATGAGCATAATTTAATCGCTGGACGCTGTTTTTCTGCGATAATTCGAAATTGACTTACCGGATGCCATCCAAACTTCATTTAATTATTATAAACTATGAAATAAGTATTTTTAAGGCTATTTAAGAAAATAAAACCTTAAGGTTCCAGAAATCAATCGAAAGCGATAAAACTTAAAGAGCTTCAGATAACACGCCAAATCGGATAATTTGACTAGTCTTCTCCCAACCACCACAATGGACCACTCATATAGGCTCCCAACAGCCATTTTGCTGCCATTTTACAGTAGCAAAACCGTGCCTCTCTCTCTCTTTAGAACCCCAAAATGTTCTCTTTATTTTTCAAATCCTTAAGCTTTAATCCTTCTTTCCCAACCATTCCAACCCTCCAATAATTTTTCTAAGACCATAAAAAGGTAGCATTCATCATTCTCTCCATTTTTAATGGAGTAAAAAAAATTTTGATTTTTCTTGAATTATTTCATGAAGAACCCTAATTTTTGTTCTTCATTTTCTTCATGACTTTTGAGCCACCAAATATTCTCAAGATATGAATGAAAGATGCTTAGAAATGTGTTCTAAGGTTGTGTTTAAAGTTTGAGAATTTTTGGAGCATGTTTAATATTTTTTTATTTTTGTTAAAAAAATTTTTATAGAAGATAAAGCATGATTTTGTGAATATTATTTCATATTATTGCTTGTTGATGTGTTAGGAGCATGTAGAATAAATATGAGAATTTTTAGAATTTTCTTGTATTTATTTTTATTTTATTTGTTGGAAAATAGTTGAGGTATAGTGTTTAATATATGATATGAACATCATATATTAATCTTGAAATTATTGAAACACTACTCATATTTTTCAAAAATGGGCAGAATTTATTTAAGTATTTTAAGCCATTGTTTGATTTTATTTGTTGAGAAATAATTGAGATATAGTGTTTAATATATGATATGAACATCATATATTAATCTTGAAATTTTTGAGACACTACTCCTATTTTTATGAAAAGGCCAAAACTATGTATAAATATTCTAAGATTTATTTGATTTTTATTTGTTGAAAATAATATGATATGTGATGTTTAGAAATAATATGAACCTAATATGTATTGTTGGGAATTTATTGAACACATATACAATATATGTGTGAGGACAAAAAGAATTCCAAGCATTTAGTTCATATTATAAATATTTAGTTGAGGTTTAAAGTTAATATTACATGTTTATTGCATATTATAAACATATGGTGAAGTGAATGGAATTTATTGAATATATATGTATATATATTATAATTACCGAAAATATACATATAGTAAAAAACATGTGTTTTAATTTTAATGTATGATATGAGATGACATTTCATGTTTAATGTATGATATGAGCATGATATGATTTTTGTGGAATTTATTGAACACCAAAGTTCAATAAATTGAAATTGCCGAAAATATAATGCTTATTTACTCATGGTTTATAATTTTATTTGATGATATGGAGTTGGTAATTAAATTTTATAGTATGATAGGAGTATAACATGATTTTATTGAAATTTATTGGATACTTATGCTAATTATTGCTAATTATAAAAAACATAGAAAAATGGTTAAGTATGAGTTGATTTTAATTGTGAATGATGTCATAGTAGTTAATCTATAAGTTTAGAATAAATGGTTGTGATTATGATGAATGAATAGAACACTCATGCATACATACACAATAGTTGTGTATTATGTTAGAAATTAGGGTTTTCTAATGCTTTAGTATAATATATGTTGTGTATGGTGTTGAATGATTATATTTATGTTGTGCCGACAAACAAAACCCCAAACGTAAACAACATAGTACTTTATGTACGAGAATCCAAAAGAAATCGACAAATTTCGATAAATTAAGAAGGAATTAATGAGAATCGAAGATAAACATAAATTTAGGGTTTTCTATTAATAATATGATACTCAAACGTGAGTTCCTAAGTTAAAGGAACCGAAAGCCGACTTACAACATTAATGCTCAACAACGATAACCTAATACGATATTAGATTGAGCGTTAAGATAACTCGATACAAATAGCGATTTTATAACGCACATAATCTCCGACGAGTTAAGAGAAACAAACAATGTCGAAAAGTGTAAGCTAAGATTCAAGCATAAGATGTCAATCCTTATGTCTCAAGGGTCGAGTTAGTATTCACAAAGAACTCCATTAATTCCTGAGTATTTACTTACACGATGGTATGAGGTCTCTCGAATCATAAGTCAAGATTCCATTTCTTTCGTCGTGTTAATACGACAAGTCGTCAAGCATAACCTACTAGGACGTAACTATAATTGTTAAGTCTAGTTAGTGGCTTGAGAATATCCTAATATACCAATCATAACTTGAATACTAACAATCTATAACGTAATAACATTAAGAAGAACACTAAGGTTAGAGTCGAGGCTAGACTCGGAGTATATGACTCATAAGTTGAGGTTCGTCTATGAATGATGAAGTAATATAGTTTGGAAATTGCGAATGTAAGATAATAGGAATTATCTTAACACCATCACATGAAATTATAGCGAAACCCTAATTGGGAACATTAAGTCGTAATTTATAAACGACCCTTGATCAATAGAAGAAATCTAAGAAAAGCTATTTTCTTATGAAGGGCTTGATCGTAGGTAGTTGCCGAGGAAGGACACTCACACCCTGCCCCGCTTAGAACTATTAACTTCGAACTAGCAGGTGGGCTCTCTTGAAACAAAAAAATGACATGCATATCTATCTCAAAGCATGATTTACAAAAGCTTTACGAAATATTATTACATAAACTGTTATTTACTGCCAAATGTTTATGTTTTGTTACTATCTGAGATTGGTATATCCAATGTGGTATGTGAATGTGTTGGTCCACACGTTTATTGCTGCCTAACTCTGATATTATTTTGGTGTCTCGACTATAACTATTTTCCATTATCGTATTGAACTTGAGGTCGTACCTTGTTCCTTGAATTGCGCCCTAATTGGGCTATATTTTAACATTGAACCTTTTGGCAAGTCCTTCTGTGACTTGAGTTTTGTTTCGAAACAGCTTATTCCTTTCAGTCTATGCATTTATTCGTAGTTGATTGGTTAATTGTATTGGTTTAGTTATGTGTGTATCCGCTGCATTGTCGTACCAGTGGCGATCCGTTTAATCTGTACTTCCTTGAGAAGTCGGGTCATCACAACTATCAGCGACAAAAGATTTCTACTGCTCAACACCGCTTCATCTCATCACTAGCTTAACCTGCACATTTAAAAACAAACATGCAGGGCTGAGTACAAAGACTCAGTGGACTTATAACAAAAACATACATCATAAACTTTGAATTACACTGCCCTAGAGTTTTATTTGAAAGTTACGTGCTTACTAAACATTTTATGTCATTTTCCATAAACTTTGTCTGGCCAGACATATTTTTTATCTGTATGATCCATATCTAACTCATCTTGCGCCGTAGAAGGATGCCTCCTTCCATGGATGCCTGATCGGTCGAGAAAACCTTTCAAAGACACAATCACTTGTAATCGGTGAGCAAATCTTTCAAGAATCTGCTTATCTAGTGTACACGTTAACCCTTGCTAGGAATTCTCTATCTAGCATAGGATCCGAATTCGATTAAACTTACGTTGGTGAACCAACACTGATAGGATCCATACATAAAGCATAAACAGTTTGGGCATGTAATTAAATAGTAACATCTTATCATCATTTTCTCAAAAGAAAGCATCGTAAATAAAACATTTGTCATTTCATGTTATCTTTGAGGAGAAAAGCCCACCTGATACGTTCTCATTCTCAAAACGAGTCTCTTTCCTTTACTTTCGTGCTCCACCTTTACGTAAGAAACTAATTTAGTACGTCGGTTGCATCTTTGGTAATCGTCAAAAATTAATGGAACTCAATAGTTTTTTAAATCTTATCAAAGTTGATTAACTGGATATAGTCCTTTTAAGGCTTTTGTATCTTTAACCAGTTTGGGTCGTCTTTTCATTAGAAATTCTAACTTATATACTCTCGTTTCTAACTGAGACGAATCATTGCATCAGACCTCATAATAAGAAATTAGGTCAATCCTTTGAATTCGTATGTCACGCCCCCACTCCGGACGACCCGAACTAGAGGGTGACTAATACTAGGAATAGTGTTATAAGACAAATTGACTAAAATAGAGGTACACATTGATTATAAACTAGCATGCTTAACATGGCATAAGATAACATCCCGATAATTCAAAAGGTTTAGGCCATCAGACCCAAAGACTTACCATGGTCTGATGGGCCTCAATAGTTCAAAACATAAACGTAATGTAAAAGAGTTCAGAGTTTAGCAGCGGAAAGTGTGTGAATACATATATGATGATATGTATTCAAGGTGAAAACCAAATTCTAAATAAACAGTCAAGGACACTGGACTCCTCAACACATCCTCCATCATCACCATCAGAGCTCAACCTGCACATTTAAAAACAAACATGCAGGGCTAAGTACAAGAAATTGCACTTAGTGGACTCATGCCGAAAACATTTGATAATATTTGAATTACGCTGCCAATATCAAGGTAAGTCACAAGGGTTTTAGTTAAAAATGCCTTGTGCTTACTAAATCATTTTCAGTTCGTAAACATAGCTCGGCCGAGCATTTTCTTGGTGTGTATGGTCCGTATCTCATAGTAACAGTTCATAACAGTATTAAAAGTTAAACGTCGAGAGGGAGGCCTCCCATCTACGACGCCGTGACCGGCCGTAATCCCGTACAGCACACAGTCACTCTCACAAGCATATGTTAACATAGCAATAGTTCCAACCTTCACGCCAATCCTAGCTGTGCATTTAGCATCCCACAGAGGACCCGACATTAATAAAAGGTTGGGCGACCCAAATGACATAACTGTCATAATATAGTTCCAACCATCGCCACACCCTACCCGGCATAATGATAGGATCCATACACAAAACATAATATTTTGGCGGGTAATATAGTAAACATTTGTCAACGGTTGTAGAATAAGTATTGTAAAGAAACTCATTTGAAATAACAAAGAAAGTCACATCATGTTTGAAAAGTAAGCCCACCGGACTATGGTTCGTTGTAATCGAGTCCTAGTTTGTTAAATGCGTCAAGATCCGATCATGCGCGTGCTTCCACACCTTTACGAAAAAGCGGGCTTTAAGACGTCGCTCAAGTCTCTCAAGACTTTCAAAAGCTAAGAGAAACTTCGATATCTTATATCGATGTAAACTGAATTCCTCAATGAATTCACTATGCTTTCAAATACGTTATTCAATTGAATTATTCTCGTTCCTCGAGATACGCTCAACTATTTCGCTTAACGCTTGGGTTTAAACGCTTTAACGATGAGCACGTTTCTCGATATAAGGATTTCATTTGTGAAATCTTTTCTTACTAATGAGGTATTATACTCAATTAGTACATCTTACGCGTATTGGCGTATTTATCGAACGTATAATCGTACGTTTGACTTTAAAAGTCAACGAAGTCAACTCTGGTCAACAAAGTCAACAATTTTGACTTTCAAATAGTAATTTCTTACTATTTCGTTTTATAAATCGAATTTCGATCGATTAAAAATCGTAAAGTCCCATTTCTTGATTTATCACGTAAATCAAATGACTTTATAAATAATTTCGTATTTAATAAACCTTTTAATAATTAAAAACGTGTATTTTCGATTTTAAAACGTTAATAACCTAACGTTTGTCTGAAACATAGTAATCTATGTTTATAAAATTTTATAAATTTCAAATATGTCCAGAATATTAATTAGACATATATTTTATTAATAAACTGAATTAAAAGGATTTAAAATCCTTATTAATTATCGAAAATCTCGATAATTACTATAGTGTATTATTATAGTAAATGACTTTCAAATTTTTTCTAAATTAATATAGTGTATTATTATACACTATGGTCCAGAATATGAATTTATAAAATCCATATGATATTGTTTGTCATTTATTAGTATATACACATATATATAATTCGGTAATCCCATTAAATATGGAATAATTATCCAAAAATATCCAAAATTTGATATACACATAGTATAATATCCAACATCAATATATAACACAATTATAACCTATAGTCCATCATAACCATTCATTCAACAATATATAATAATATTCACGGTATTTTCGATTTAATTGCCAAACAATTATCAAATAATTCCCAAAAATTCTAATTAAATCATATCATGACTAAACATTATATTATAACATTGTAATATCATAACATCAACCAAACCAATTGAAATCATCACCATATGAGCTTGTAAGCTCTCGGCTTTTTTTGATTATTTTTGGTTTTCAAAAATTCCAACAATCATATACTATGCTTATATACTATAGTATAACAATATAACACCATTTAATCATCAAAAACCAATTAAATCATCATCTTATGCACATAGGTGCTCTCGGTTTTTTTGATTTAAATAGGTATTTGATTTCCAAAAATTCTAACAATTATACACTTTGTTTATATACTATAGTATAATAATAATACATCATGGCATTAATCAAAACCAATTAAATCATCACCTTGAGAGCATCAAGGCTCACGACTTATTTGATTTTTATTGGTAAATGATTTCTCAAAAATCCAACAAAATCATATATCACATGAATAATATACTAAAGTATTAATATATCATTGGATGATCAAAATAAAAATCATACACCAACATCTATGTATATATGCTCACGGTATTATTCAAAAATTAAACATATGGTTTCCAAAAATTCTAAATAAATCATAGAACATATAAACAATACATTAAAGCATTAATATGTCATCACAAGCTTAAAATAAAATTTATACACCATGGTACATATTAAAATGGCTCACGGTATTTTAATAAAAATACCTAGGGTTTTCTAAAATTTTCAAATCATACCTATGAACTCTAAACATGATATAGAACAATAATCCATCACTAAAACACATAAGCAATAATCGGTCATTATCATATCATTTTATAAGTTTTCGAAAATTTTATTAAACATATCCTATGGTTCGAAAATGATGAAAACATGCTAGATCCATTTCAATAACTTAATGTACAAACATCTATGCTCATCTAACATATATATTCACATATATTTTCGAAATAAATCATCAAGAACAACATTCATCCATAGCTCATTCATAGAACATTTAAACATACACAAATATATATATATAGCATTCGAAACACACACATATATATATATAAGCATGCTCTCGATTTTCATTGAACAAGGGATGAGAGAATCGAAGCTATGGTGCCTTGGTTTACCTTGAAATGGTATAGGATCTCAAGAACAACACTAGGGTATTCAAACTTGGGTGAAGAAATGGAAGAGAAGAAGAAAGAATTTGGGGAGAGAATGGAGAGGGGGCATCGACTGTTTTCAGAAAATGGGAGAGGAGATGGAGAGAATGGAAGTGTATTATTTTGTGTATAGGAGTGTAGAATGGGAAGGGTCTCTCCCTATACTATCTCCCTCTCTCTCTTGGTCACACTCACACACACTCACCCAATGGGATGGAAAGCAGCCTAATGATGAGAATGTAGTGATCATTGGCTAGGTTTAAAGGGTGTGCATGTATTGGTCAATAGGGAGGTGATATCCCATGCTTGTTGGAGAAGGGTGGCCGGCGCATATAGGGGTTTTAGGGGTGGGATTAAATTTATTTTTGTACCATAATACAATGTATTAATCACACATGATCATAGATATAAAATACAAGTCATAAAAATAATTAAATCATCACTTAGGTAATAATTCGAAATTACCGATCAAAAATTGGAAAAATAGGAATAAAAATACAAATTACACCTATTATTGATACTCATGCCCAATTCGATCAAAATATACATATATATATATCATAATATATGATTTAGATAATAAATAATAGCATAGGATAAAATAATTGCATTAATTCATGCATATGAAACCCTAATTTTAAAAATTGGGTTTCGAAAATTATATATATGTATTATCGAGTTTTAATGATTCAAGAATGATTTTAATGCTTGATAATATTCATATATATCATAACATATAGTTTAGATACCATATGATAATTTAATGGTATCATGTCATGTGAAAAACCATAGTATATAAACTTAGGGTTTTCGAAAAACCCACTTCCAAAAATATCGAATTTTAATAGCTGAAAATTTGATTTAATAATTAATAATACTGTAATTATATAAAATAATAATAGGAAATTAATTATTATAATTTCCTGAGCATTAAACTCATTTTTCAAAATGTCTCTAGACGTTGACGTTCAAAACGTCTCAAAACGTTCAAAATCGACTCATCTCAATCGTAGTAAGCTCGTACTTACTTTATAAATATATTCCTTTTAATAAAGGAATTAAGATGGAAATTTATTCCAAGCTTCACTGCTCAGAAAGTTTCATAAAATACTGACGTTCGATACGCGTTTGACGTTAAAATAATAATGTCGTATTATTTCATAAATTTCAATTTCGTAATTCACAATCTTTAGTGAATTATAAAAAGGAATTCGTTATAACGATACTGAATCGAAATACAATTCGATGTCATACAGATAAGAATATTCGGGAAAAACCCTAATTACGGGTTTAGAATACCGTAATCGTATGTTCGTTTCTTTGGAATATTACATCGTATTAGTCATTTTCCGATAAAATGATTTCAATTATGAAATCAATTCTTATAAAAGAGATATTGCTATATCTCTAATTCGTCTCACATGGCCTAGTTTATCTATTCAGAGAAACTCATACTTATACTAGGCTTAAAGCATAAATTTGTGCGTTAAACATAACTCTACTCACGCACTAATATGTTCCATACATTCATACCTTAATCAAGTAATTTCATACTTCAAAATAATGCATTTCTCAAAATTCACCTTTAGAACACTTCAAAATAATGCATTTCTCAAAATTCACCTTTAGAACAATTAACTTGCATAATATGCTCTAATTCTAATTTATTACCCATCATACTCCAATAATTCTCATAAATTCACTTTAACATTCAATCATGCCCAAATATATATATATATATATATATATATATATATATATATATGAAACTAATTTATGCATAGTACTTTATATTTTAAATTTCTACGTCACTTAGCAAAACGTCTCAACGTAGAAAATATTATATCTCATTTTAAAAATCACATAAATTCATAGCATATCTTATACATGTTACTGGGCCTAAATATGTGATCACATTTAATAAAATAAATTTCAAACTCTAAAACCTCTAACTTAAGACTTTTCGAAATTTTTGAAAAAATTAGCAAAACACATTTCATAAATTCTTATAAATTCACATAACACTCTATATTAATGTAGGATCACTAATATCTAATAACATTAGACATGAAAAAATTTGACATCAAAACCCTTCATCCTATAGTTTTCGAAAATTTTGGAAAATACCTAAACAATTTTTAAAAATTCTAATTAATTCACACTATATATTATTCTCATCATACATCAACAATATACAATAATATCCATCATAAAAAAAAATCATACATCAATAATTCATGAGATTTTTTGAATTTTTTTATAAATAAATTCTAACATTTTTCAAAAATTATGAATTAATTCATACATGCTTAAAAAATACTCACTATTATTAATTCATGCTCAAAACAACTATCAAAAATCATGATCACCTCCATATAAACTTCATATATCTCAACTATAATAAGAAAATTTTTAACATGCTCAACTTTGTACCAAAATCATAATACATGCTACCAATCATCATACAAACATATTTAATTAACAACCTAAACATTTAACAAAAATCATCAAATTTCTCATGAAATAACCAAATCATATAACTCCATTTTTCATGATGGATTTCTTATTTTTTTTATATCCAAGTAGGTTAGATAATTTCTAACATTTTAATCGGAGTCGATCGTCGAAGAAATCGATTTTTCTCACTTGAAATTCAAGAAAAAATTGAAGAGCACTTTCCCTATTTTTCTCTCTAAATTTTCGGCACTTTGGTGAATGAGGAAGAAAATTTTGATGATATATCCTCTTTATTCATGTTTTTTTTTTAAATATCTTCTTTAGTCAACATAAAATAAATATCTTATCTTATCAACAAAATGAATACCTTTCACTATCAAATAAAAATAAAATATATCATCTTATCAACAAAATAAATATCTTATCTTATCAACAAAATAAATACCTTTCACTATCAAACAAAAATAAAATATCTTTCTTTAGTCAACAAAATTAAATATCTTATCTCATCAAGTTTTTTTCTCTTTTTCTTCCCCTTTTTTTTCCGAGAATAATTAAAGAAAATAACACATGCTTCAATATTTTTCCATTTTAATATTATAATATAATATAAATCTTAGGTGATGATATAGATAAAAAAAAAAGAATAAGAATAATTCTATGTCCCAAAGTGATAATTTTGACTATCATTAGAAAAATATAGCAATTTTTTGCCTAATCCCTATTTCTTTAATTTAAAAATATTGAAGAGAATTAATGAAAAATGCCATTGTTTCTTAAAACATTTATAGAACTTTCAAGATTAAACCTCATATTGAAAATTTGAGTCATGTAAATACGTTAATAAGAAAATCGTACTCACTTTATTTGTTTTTCATTAATATGGAATTAAATTTTAAGCTTCGTTGTATAGAAAATAACATAAGATCCAATTATCGAAAATTAATCGTTGTTGGAAAAAAAATCGCTCTCAAAATGAATAACATATATATTCCTTTTTTACTAATTGCTTAAAGTCATAATATAAAACTTCTCGTATTATGGATAATCGAAATTGAGCTTCGATAAATTACTATTATGATTATCGAAACAAAAACCCAAATTAACGACTTAATTTATCATAATCTAGTTTTAAATTATCGGAATATTACAAGCTTAGCACAACATTCTGTTTAAAACCATCTATCAGTATCAGTTTGATACTAAAGAGAAAACTAAAACTGACTAATCAATATTTGACTAAGTGTTTTACACCAGCATCAGCTTTTAGTAAAGGCAAAACGAAACCACCATATTTCGTAAGCACATCAGTTATCAGTCTAACTGACCAGCTACCACAATCGTCAGTATGATTGCTAATTGATACACTCAATACAAGACTCTCCTAACGTGAAGTGATCAACAATATTGATACTAGTTCTGAACTGCCACCAGTAACCTGATATCTAGTGACCAGTAGATAGTCCAGTCTTGGATTAAGAAAAAGTTTTAATTTGCCTTAACTGGTGTATTCTCCCTATACACCAGTACGACCCTCAAGGAACCATCATAAGGTAAGGATGACTGTAGGTGTGTAAGAGGTATGCGTGTGTTTGTAATAAAAAGGAAACGATGTAATATATATCGTGCTACATTCTGTCCGGCTCATCTTCAAATATATGTTATTTCCTTGACTTCTTGTTAATTCTCTTTTCATTTTATTTTATTTTTGTAATTAATATCTAAAATCAGAATTAATCTTAATAGTGTTTAAGAATTTAAGGTATTACTCCATCCGTCCACCATTTTCGTTCATTAGTTTTGGTGGCACGAGCTTTAATAAATTGTAATGAATGTAAAGTGAGTAGAGAAAATATGTGAATAGATTGATAGATAGTAAGATTAAGTGTGCCATATGGATAATAAATGAATATATTAATGGATAGTGAGTGTAAAAAGATTGGCCATTGGTGGGTTTTTTTTTTTGTAATAAGTAAGTAGGTTTATGGTAAAAATATACCGTTGATTTTTTAAAAAAGAAAAATGAATATTTTTTGTGAACGAACCAAAATGGAATTAAATAAACAAATATGGTGGACGAATGAAGTAAATTTAATTTGTTAGCATCTCATAAAATACCAAAGTAAGATGTTAAGAACTTGAAATATTTAAGATGATCCCAAAATCTTTAAGATCTTTACCATTTTGTCATTTTGAAATTAGGTTTAAATGTTGTAATCAAAATTTATAATCTTTTATAAGCCTTTTTAACTAAGATTAAATAAATCCCCTCAACTCTAAAATCACTAGACAATGAAGTTGTATTTAATTAGAAGAGTCGGGTAATAATGTCTAGTTCAATGTCTCATTATAAGCTATGCTTCAAATTAATAAAAATCACCTAATAAATAAATAGTTAAAAGTAAATGGTGAATTCCTAATAATGAACCCATCCACATAATTGCAATATGTCATGAGATAATTGCATATTAAATTAAAATGTTTTGATAATATCTCAATCTTTGATATGCAGTAAATTTCGTGATTTCTAACTTTTTACACAAGATTGAAACTTAGAACTAAACATTCATCAAACTTCAAAATTTAAAATTAATTGAGTCTTTTAAAATCCATTGTCTGAGTTGTCCTCCAAATTTATGAATTTAGCCTTCACAATTTCAATTCAAACCATTAAAATGTTGTAGCTCAACTCTCGGACTTCGGCTACGAAATAGACAACATGAAAGAACACCCAAATGATGGGCTTTAAAAGCTCTCAGTTAATTTTGAGTTTCGTCAGTGGAGGACGAAATCTAAATTTTAACTCCTAACTGATGAAAAAAATTAGAAGATACAAATTTATTACAAATGAGAAGGTACGGCTTAGTTACAAAATTAAAAGGTTGACACATTGTTGAAATATTTTAAAAAATTAAGTTTAATTTGCAGCAAAGCCCAAGTATTGTGATTTATTATTATGTATTTAGAATTAATATTTCAATCATTAAATCTGAACATAAACTAAGACTGGTTGGATGAATTTCACAGATAGCTGATTTGAAGCTTTTGAATCGTCTATGAATATCTTACATTAGCCTCCTGAAAAATTGTTTAATCCAATGAAAATCCAGCTGATAATCGCAAGCATACCTCTCAAAAAATAAAAATAAGTGTACAAATTTCGAACAGAAAAAGAAGGAAAGAAAAAGCAATCGTACAAGTGACTGCAGGAATACCAACCGCAGACAATCAGCATTCCCACCACTCACTCACTCTCTTTCAGATAAAAAACATTTGATATTTCCTCTACTTTCTATCTCTATGTTTGAGATCTCTCGCTCATATAATTTTCTCCAAAATTCAAAGTTTTTATGTGTCTTTTACACATATAACCAGAAATTAAATAAATACATTTCTTAGTTTAGTTTCCCTCACTAGAAAGAACCCTTCCCCCTCTCTCTACATCTCTTCCCTCTAGATCTCACTCTTTTGGTTACCAGAGGGTTCAAGGGTTTCTCTTCCGCTGCTCCAGATCTCAGAGCGCCCGTTGGTGCCGTCGTTTTTCCTGTCAATTACTACAATCCTTTCCCAGATCCGGAGCTCCGAGCGAGAGGCTTTGATTCGTCTTCCGTCGTCATGGCGGCCGCAAACGCCCGATCACCATGAAAGAAGCCCTAACGGTATTCATTTGATCGTTATCCGAACCGATTTCGAACTTTTGACTCAATTCGATGCAATGATTCAATTTGGCTTAATTATCACTTGACTTTATATGCTGGCGCTGTTGATCACTTCGGAGTTCCGAATAATTGATTTTGATCATCTTGTTTACTTTAATATCAGATCTATCAATTATGTTGATAGGCTTTTGTGATTTGTGCTGGTTTCAGTGGAATTAATATTTCTATTTGTGTCTTGTGGTGATTGCAGCTGACTAGCATAGGGATCAATCCACAATTCGTTACTTTCACGAACGTGACTATGGAATCTGATAAGTATATATGTGTTCGGGAGACGGCACCTCAAAACAGTGTGGTTATTGTCGATATGAGCATGCCAATGCAACCTTTGAGGCGTCCTATTACTGCAGATTCCGCTCTTATGAATCCAATTTCTAGAATCTTAGCTCTAAAAGGTAAATGAGTTCTTTTTAGCTCTTTTTGTTTTCTGATTTTTCTTTAGGTCTCATATTTCATTATCGATGTATTGAGTTCAATATTGTAAAAAACTTAAGGCATAAATGAGGCGTTTCGTCTTGGCGAGGCGAGGCGAGGCGTAACTGTGTAAGCCTTGGACATAAATAATCATAGACAACAATATATAGCAAGCCAATAATTTATAACTCTTGAAGACATTAAATTAAAGTCATAAAATATTCATAAACATATTCTTGGAACATTCATCTATTCAAGCAACAAACTCATCCTCATTAAGGTACTTGTCCTCATCTTCATCAGCATTATCATCCACATCCAATCATGTTGTGGTATTTTCTCAACCACAACATCCTCATCGTCATCCTCCCCTTCTGAAGAAACAAAAAAATTAACCACCCTCAGCATTAAAAGAATCATGAAAATGCCCAAGAACAAAACATATGTGTTAAGCCCTCCCATAACAAATATAAGATACACTAAACAAATATGCTTAGCTATATAAACACACAGCAGAAAGAAAAGAAAACTGAAAAAGGAACACGAAAAAAACTAACATGTCCTGGTGTGAGCTATTGCCGCTTCCGGCACCAGTGGCGGCGTCCGGTGGCGGTTGGTGAAAGCGGTAGGCTGGTCGGCAGTTGGGAGGAGTGAGGGCTGAGGAGGGAAGACTGGGTGCTGTGTTCTGTTCTTATTTTTTATGAGTTTTTGGAAATTCTTTTAATTCAGTTACACAATTAGGATTGACAATTTAAATTAGTAATGGGCTTTAAATTGTCCAGCCTTAAAATGCATGGACCTTTTATTTAGTTGTGTATGGGCCTTAAAAAGACCCACTAAAAAATATCCTAAAATGTTGGGGCTTGCACCTTGAGGCGTAATGCACTGAGGCGTGCACCTCAAATCACTCAGGTTTAAGCCTCACGAACAGTTAAAAAGACGTGGGTCTTGAGGCAATTTGGCAGTGCCTCGAGGTGCATGCCTCGGACAATTTTTGCAACATTGATTGAGGTTGATTATAATAATTTGTATTTGGGGCCTCATATATGAGGAGATCAATAACTTAAAGAGTGATTAGTTTGTTTGGCCTGTCATACTTTGTGGTGAACTCAAATTAGCCAAAGCATACTCTTGTCTCTGTGTATATCTGAGACTAATGTGCCTGAGTACTGTTTAAAATAAGCTGGTGTGATCAACAATCATGAATGCCAATCTGGGAGAATACCTTGAAGTTAGAACTAGTATATGATGAGAAATGAGCTGTCGTTGTAGAGAAAAAATTGGGATCTGGGTTGAGAAGATATTTGATAAGAACTCAAGATGGTGATGTTTTACCATTTAAATTTGATCTGCCATGATTATGATTATGGTCCTTTTTTCCCCCTAGCATACAGTATTGTTTTCATGAGGAATGTCAAACCCATTACAAGGTAAGGGTTAACAGCTATTAATATGGGAAGTGGGTATTTTGAGGGGTGGAGCTAGATGCTTAACACTCGGGAGGCTAAATAGTGTTAGAGAGGCTAAATCACTATATACTAAAAAATTAAAAGTTAAAACAAAAATAATAACAAATTATTTGTGGAAAGTGCATTATTTTCTAAAGCTTTGGGTTTGTGGGGCTGAACCCACCAAAGAGGAAATTCCATTGGCTACTTTAAGTTAGGATTTTTTTGTCAAGAAGGATAATATTGAGTCTATGACTGCTACATTAAATTAAAATAGGGATATGAAGTCAGTGTTTGATGTCAAAAAGGATGATGATTATTTCTCCTTTTTTCTTGTGTTAATACTTGTGAGTTTCTGCTCATGATTATTCTATGAAGAAGTCTCTGCATTGTGATGTTGAATATCATTGACACGAGAAATTAAGTGATTAGAACTGGTGGGAACTTTTTTACTGGCTGAAGAAAGTTTTCTTGACCAAAATTTCTACCCTCTCACTTATTTCCTTACCATGTTTCTGCTGCTTCCTAGCTCTCTCACCCACACACACAGTCACAAAAGAACCCATAAAATTTCCTGTCAATGATGTCTTTCTGGGGTTCCAGTGGGTGGTGAAAAGGGATGGTATAGATGACCAATAACAAAGATGTTTGCTATCCTAATTTAAAGTACTGGACTGAATTGGTATTCTCTTGCTAAAGTCCTCGTTTCGTGTGGGTAGCATTAATTCATCGTGCCTGGAAACTGTGGAAGGGTTTTAGGTTCCCTGAAGCTCTTGAGTTCCTATCTGCTACGAAGGGTGGTGGGGTTGAGGAAGGGGTTAATAGAGGTTTTCAGTAACTGATAATGATACTAATAGATAGGATTTTAGGGAGATAGTGTTGAGCAGTGTGTCCTATTGTTCTACAAAATTTATATATTGTGTGAGATGCCAAAATATACTATATATATTATATAGCCCTGAGTACTAGTTAAATATGTTTATTAAACATGTTTTGAATATTATGAGTAGAAGCATATATCCCAAATTTCTAATCATATGGCACAAACTATCTCTCATCTTAGTGCATGTGTTTTACTTAAATTAACTTATAGACATCAAATGTTACAACCATTGACCATCAATACTGCTTATCAATTTGTCTTTAGAAAAACCAACCACTTTACAGCTGTACATATATATTGATTTGATTTATATTTTAAATATATATTTATATTTATATAAAATATATGCTATTGTTATGAGACTCCCTCATTTGAGACTCTTTTAACATACACATAAATGCTATTCTTTTCCTAATCTCTTTCTGAAAATTCTCTTAGAACCTTGTAGTACATACTCAAACACATCCTTGATTTTTATTTTTATGTTGGAATTATATTGTGTGTTACACCTAAGGAGTGCTTGGTAATATGAGGGAAATTTGAATTGGTGGCTGTGGCAATGGGTATATAGAAACTTCCATCCTCCCCTTTTTGTGATGGAAATGGTGCATTATGCACTTTTGGGGATATGGAAGTGGTATTGGAGGAATGATTCCTCCATAAACAACCGCTTCACTCCATTCCATTCCCCCTTTCCAAAACCTCCTATTAGGTACCCCCTTAGTTACTGAAATTTCTCGTTACTCTTCTCATGATTACATGCTCAGGGGTGTATTAACTGCGGTGGACCATGTTTATCTGTTTGATAATTTAGCATGCTTCTATTTTTGTCTTGGTGTGAATACTGATTTTTGATTATTTTTTTCCTTTTAATTGAAGCTCAACTTCCTGGAACTACACAAGACCACTTGCAAATATTTAACATTGAGGCAAAAGCCAAACTGAAGTCGCATCAGATGCCTGAGCAGGCAAGATTTTCTTACCTGTTGAATGTTGAGCCTTTTTATATAATGTTTTATATTGTTTCTAAATTTTAGATGTTCATTGCCTGGATATGATGCTTTTCCACAGGTTGTATTTTGGAAGTGGATTACACCTAAGATGTTGGGTTTAGTTACACAATCATCAGTGTATCACTGGTCAATCAAGGTAATGATGGCATATTCTTAGCTCTGATTTGGTTTTGTCGGGTTTCTTTGTGGTATCCTTTTGATTTAAAACTTTCTTTTGAACAGGTGACTCTGAACCTGCAAAGATGTTTGATAGAGCTGCCAATCTAGCAAACAATCAGATAATTAATTATAAATGTGATCCATCTGAAAAGTGGTTGGTTTTGATAGGGATCGCTCCTGGTTCCGCTTGAGGTGTGTATTCTTATTCCTTTTGAAGTAATATGAAATCGACATGGTAAAATTTAGAAGAATGTAAATGCTTTCCTGGCTGTTCTTTTATTTAAAACCTCTCATTAACATCAAGAATTAACACATGCAACTATGCAAGTCAGTTCCTGCATTAAGTTATGCTTGTGCATCATAGTTCTCATATTTGCTTGTGACATAGTTGTCTATTAATTTCAGACTACAAGAACTTCAAGTATTAAATTGTTTCTCTAGCTTTTAATTTCTAAATTGTATGGGACAATGCAATCTTAATTCATCTGTGCTACATATCTTACTAGTTTATTCTATATTGGCCTTTTAAATCTTAATTCATCAGACACATCTTCTGATGGTTGTTTACCTCTGAGTACATTTCTATACATGCCAAAAGTGACAGTAAATTATAACATTGCTACTTTCCACTTAGTGTTGGAACACTCTTATGGAAAATTAAGTCAGTGTTCTACTTCTTGTGCTGCTGTTATTCATTTTGATGAGTATCTTGAATCAGTTGAACCAAATGGTAGATGCCAGTATTTTGGGAAGGAAAAATACACTTGTGGCAGAGCCATATATGTCCTTTTACTGGTGGAGTTGGAATTATTTTGCTGCTTCTCTATTCTAACATGCTGCTAAGCTCTGTTATTTTAACAATAAGGCATATGCTCATTGGATAATAATGTAGCTCCTCTATTACGCTTACTGTCCCTGCTGTTCTAGTCCTCAAGGATGTGTTCAACTGAATCAAACTGTGGATATTTTGTTCTGCACTTACCACAAGATATAATTTCTTTCCATCTGTTAATTGCCTTTTATGTCTATCATTGAAAACTGAAATAGTGAGATGATATTTTTCTTAGAGGCCACAACTTGTCAAAGGAAATATGCAGCTATTTTCTGTGGATCAGCAACGTAGCCAAGCACTTGAAGCACATGCTGCTTCTTTTGCCTCTATCAGAGTACGTATTCATTTCTTTGGATCTGTGATATACTATATGCTGTGTCTATGAACAATTTTTTTATTACACCTTTCTGTATGTCTGTGATCAGGTACCGGGGAATGATAAGGATTCCATTCTGATTTCCTTTGCTACGAAGACCTCGAATGCTGGTCAGACTACATCTAAGTTGCATGTTATTGAGCTTGGTGCTCAGCCAGGTGGATATATCTTCCTTTCTTTTGTTGCCTTCTGTCATCGTCATATTATTCTGTATATAAGTGGTTTGGATAATGTATCATGGGTGTCTTCTGATCCTTTTCTCTTATTCATCACCTTGCACAACTGTCAACAATTTTCAGGAAAACCATCTTTTACGAAGAAGCAGGCGGATCTTTTCTTCCCTCCAGATTTTGCTGATGATTTTCCAGTGGCCATGCAGGTATCCCTTCTTGGAGTTCTTATGATTTCATTACGTTCTTTCTCTCTCTAGACACACACACACACACACATATAATATATAATATAAATTTTCATTATTTGTTCATTACTTTGAATACTTTTCGGTTGACATCTCATTTTTATTTCACAATGCTTATTATATTTTATTTTATTTTTGCAGATATCTCATAAGTATGGCCTTACATATGTGATCACTAAGCTTGGACTGCTATTTGTTTATGATCTTGAAACTGCAACAGCTGTATACAGAAACAGAATCAGCCCTGATCCCATATTTCTAACATCCGAAGCTTCATCAGTTGGAGGTTTCTATGCAATTAATAGGCGTGGCCAAGTTTTACTTGCCACAGTAAATGAATCGACTATTGTCCCGTTTGTCAGTGGCCAAGTATGTATCCGACGTCTACATTGCATCATTCTTTGAGAAGTTTACTATGTCTCATGAATTTAATTCTTAAATGGTTAATGACAGTTAAACAACCTGGAGCTTGCTGTAAATCTCGCCAAAAGAGGAAATCTACCTGGTGCAGAGAATTTGGTAAGTTATTTTTTCATGTTCTTTTTCGTGCAACCCATGTTCGTGATTGTAGAAGTTTCATTTCTTGTGAAGCACTGATGGAAGCTTCTCATTAATTGTTTCCTTCTTAAATTTGTTTACGGTGTAATACTGAGTCAATTGGGGACTGACTAGTTATGGGTAGCCTGGCTACATTTCTTTAAGTACTGAAAGATTACAACTATCTTCATTGCTCCTGTGATTTGACAAGCCTGTGAACAAAAATTCCTATTTTCCTCTTTGCACTTGTTTTGTAGTCTGATTGGGTAGTAAGAGATTTTAACTTTCTCCACCTTATTCTCAGGTTGTTCAGCGTTTCCAAGAATTGTTTGCTCAGACAAAGTACAAAGAGGCTGCTGAGCTTGCTGCAGAATCTCCATAAGGCATCCTTCGGACACCTGATACTGTTGCCAAATTTCAGGTATATTATGTCCATTAGCTATCAAAGATTTTCCTAGTGCCAAGTGTGCTGCAGGTGGAAGTAAAATTCAAACGATATCATTTCTATAACACGCTCTGTTTTATTCAGAGTGTTCCTGTACAAGCTGGGCAGACACCACCTTTGTTGCAGTATTTTGGAACACTTCTAACCAAAGGGAAGCTCAATGCATTTGAGTCTTTGGAATTGTCTCGTCTTGTGGTCAACCAGAACAAGAAGAATCTATTGGAGAACTGGTTGGCTGAAGACAAACTGGAATGTAGTGAGGAACTTGGAGATCTTGTCAAGGTGAAATTTTCAAAGATTTAATGTATCCACTGCTTTAATTGTTAACCCTGAAAATCTCCATCGCTTTTTGCCTAACACGAATCTGCTTCATGTCAAACCTTCATAGACTGTTGACAACGACCTTGCACTGAAAATATATATCAAGGCCAGAGCTACTCCGAAAGTTGTGGCTGCTTTTGCTGAGCGTCGGGAGTTCGACAAAATCTTGATTTACTCAAAACAGGTCTGGTTCAGGATAGCCATGTTCTGGAGGAACTGGGCTCCCTTTATCTTTATTAATGTCCTATCCTGTGTGTAATCTACTCCAACAAATATGTTTATCGTGAAACAGGTTGGATACACCCCTGACTATCTTTTCCTTCTGCAAACCATTCTTCGAGCAGATCCTCAGGTATACTAAACAAATTCTGGTCTTTTCATTATATTAGATGCGTGCTTGTATTATTTCAAAAACTCTTGTTTTTTTTGTTGACTTATAGTGTTAGGGACTTACCATTTGGAGATATGGTTTTTAATGTATTGCTTGCCTGCAGGGAGCTGTTAATTTTGCTCTGATGATGTCTCAAATGGAAGGAGGTTGTCCTGTTGATTACAATACCATTACCGATCTGTTTCTTCAGGTCCGTATTTCTCTTTTTTTGCAACCATTTGGACTTGCATTGCCAACTTTTTGAATTCTCTTCTCAGTTTTTCATATTTCTTGTTTGAAAGCATGTTTTCATGTTTTCTTGTAAAGCTAATTAATATATGTGGCCATTAAACATTTTTTGCACCAGAGGAACTTGATCCGTGAAGCAACAGCTTTTCTACTGGATGTCTTGAAACCAAATTTACCAGAACATGCCTTCTTGCAAACAAAGGTTAATGATTATTTTCATCCTGTTTTTAATCAACGTCAATGTATTTCATCTTTTAGAACATGGCATGACCGCTTTTTGCTCTATAGGTCTTGGAGATAAATCTTGTGACATTTCGAATGTTGCTGATGCTATTTTGGCAAACGGCATGTTTAGTCATTATGACAGGCCACGAGTAGCACAACTATGTGAGAAAGCTGGTCTTTACATTCGGGCACTTCAGGTTTTGGCCTTCTTCCTCCTCGGACTGCTGTCAAGTATATAAAGTATTTATTCATGTGTCTTGATCAATTCATATTTATTTGCAGCATTATTCGAACTTCCTGACATCAAGCGTGTCATTGTGAACACCCATGCAATTGAGCCACAGGTTGCTAAAATTTTGTTGATTTTCCTTCTCCTAAATTGGTCTTGCAGTGCTTAAAAGTCAACCCTTTCAGGCACTTGTGGAGTTCTTTGGGACACTTTCCAAGGAATGGGCAATGGAGTGTATGAAGGATCTGTTATTGGTTAATTTAAGAGGAAATCTTCAGATAATTGTTCAGGTATGGAAGTGGTGTTACAAATGCGGCTCTATATAATATATTTTTGTCCCTTCAAAACTATAATTTACTTATGTCTTTCCTTACACCAGCTTTGAAGTGTGTTGTAAAGTTAGCAATGGAAGATTATAATCAAATCATTAATAAATCTTGATGCGTTGTTTTCTGCACTATGTAGGTTGCTAAGGAATATTGTGAACATCTGGGAGTCGAATCATGCATTAAGCTCTTTGAGCAGTTCAAATCATATGAAGGATTGTATTTCTTCCTAGGATCATATTTGAGCTCCAGGTATTCTATTTATGAAGGAGTCTTCTTGCAGTGAGTGGCTGGCCTTTTCCAATCACAACCTAATTGATAATTAGTTTGCTAATTATTTATTACCTGGCAGTGAGGATCCTGAGATCCACTTTAAGTATATCGAGGCAGCTGCTAAGACTGGACAAATTAAAGAGGTCGAACGTGTTACAAGAGAATCGGAGTTCTACGATCCTGAAAAGACTAAGAACTTTTTAATGGAAGCAAAACTTCCTGATGCACGTCCATTAATCAATGTGTGTGACCGCTTTGGTTTTGTGCCTGACCTCACACATTACTTGTACTCTAACAACATGCTTCGCTACATTGAAGGTTATGTGCAGAAGGTTTGTATTTTCTGTTGAAAATTTTCATTTGGATAAAGAATTTGCTGTTCATGCAAGGCTAACCTTGCTGTTTTATAAGTAGGTCAATCCAGGAAATGCTCCATTAGTTGTTGGACAGCTGTTAGATGATGAATGCCCAGAAGATTTTATTAAAGGCCTTATCCTTTCTGTCCGATCTCTGCTTCCAGTTGAACCTCTTGTGGAGGAGTGTGAGAAAAGGTCCCCTATCTGCTCTCTTAGCTTTAATTGGAGGCATGTTTTTCCTTGATGTCCTTATGCTTGGCCTCTGTTGTGCAGGAATCGGCTTCGCCTGCTTACCCAGTTTCTGGAGCATCTTGTGAGTGAAGGAAGCCAGGATGTGCATGTTCACAATGCTTTGGGTAAAATCATAATAGATAGCAACAACAATCCAGAGCACTTCCTCACCACCAATCCATACTATGATTCACGTGTTGTGGGAAAATACTGTGAAGCGTGACCCTACACTTGCTGTTGTTGCATACCGCAGAGGGCAATGTGATGATGAACTCATCAATGTGACAAATAAGAACTCTTTGTTCAAGCTGCAGGCTAGGTTTGTGATTAACAGCTTTACTCTGGGATTTCTTACTTTAGTATATTTTCTAGAAAGTTAATCTGTTGTCATCTTCTTCTTCTCAGGTATGTTGTTGAAAGAATGGATGGTGATCTCTGGGGCAAAGTTCTTGATCCTGAAAATGAATTCAGAAGGCTGCTCATTGATCAAGTTGTATCTACTGCTTTGCCTGAAAGCAAAAGTCCAGAGCAAGTCTCTGCTGCTGTTAAAGCTTTTATGACAGCTGACCTTCCTCATGAACTAATTGAGTTGCTTGAAAAGATTGTGCTTCAAAACTCAGCTTTCAGTGGGAACTTTAACCTGCAAAATTTACTTATCTTGACAGCAATCAAGGCTGATCCATCGAGGGTTATGGACTATATTAATAGACTTGATAACTTTGATGGACCAGCTGTTGGTGAAGTGGCTGTTGATGCCCAATTGTACGAAGAAGCGTTTGCTATTTTCAAGAAGTTCAATTTGAATGTGCAGGCTGTTAATGTGTTGCTGGATAATATTCGGGATATAAACCGAGCTGTGGAATTCGCTTATCGTGTTGAAGAAGATGCTGTTTGGAGTCAAGTTGCTAAAGCTCAGCTTCGGGAAGGGCTAGTTAGCGATGCGATAGAGTCATTCATTCGTGCAGATGACGCAACCCAATTTCTGGAAGTAATCCGGGCTGCCGAAGATTCTGAAGTTTATCATGACCTAGTGAAGTATCTTCTCATGGTCAGGCAGAAGGCAAAGGAGCCCAAAGTAGATAGTGAGCTCATTTATGCATATGCCAAGATTGATAGGCTGGGTGACATTGAAGAATTTATTCTCATGCCAAATGTTGCAAATTTGCCTAGTGTTGGTGACCGCTTGTATGATGAAGCCTTGTATGAGGCTGCAAAGATTATCTTTGCTTTTATATCTAACTGGGGCAAGCTGGCATGCACTTTAGTTAAGTTGAAGCAATTCCAAGGGGCTGTTGATGCAGCTCGCAAAGCTAATAGTGCAAAGACATGGAAAGAAGTCTGTTTTGCCTGTGTTGATGCTGAGGAGTTCCGTTTGGCTCAGATTTGTGGGCTCAATATTATTGTACAGGTACTCTATAGTTATAATATATCTATTCTGGATTTATAAGATAAAAGCAGGTTCCAGTTTCAAAGTCAGAGAGCTGTGAACTTCTACTCTCTTCGGGTCCTTTTAACATTATCTTGTTCTTATAGGTGGATGATCTGGAAGAGGTTAGTGAGTATTATCAGAATAGAGGATGCTTCAATGAGCTAATATCTCTTATGGAGAGTGGTTTAGGGTTGGGCGATGCATATGGGTATCTTTACAGAGCTGGGTGTCTTATATGCCAGATACCGCCATGAGAAGCTCATGGAGCACATCAAATTGTTCTCCACCCGTCTCAATATCCCCAAGCTGATCCGAGCATGTGATGAACAACAGCACTGGCAAGAACTTACATACTTGTACATTCAGTATGACGAGTTTGATAATGCTGCAACTACAGTCATGAACCATTCA
Organism: Salvia rosmarinus; assembly: GCA_036937905.1. Lineage (NCBI taxonomy): Eukaryota > Viridiplantae > Streptophyta > Magnoliopsida > Lamiales > Lamiaceae > Salvia > Salvia rosmarinus. The sequence continues at coordinate 159,428 of JAODLM010000338.1, forward strand.
CCTGAAGCCTGGGATCACATGCAATTCAAAGATATCATTGTCAAGGTTGCCAATGTGGAGCTATACTACAAGGCCGTGCATTTCTATTTACAAGAGCACCCAGATCTCATCAATGATGTCCTGAATGTCCTTGCTCTTCGCGTGGATCACACTCGGGTCGTGGACATTATGCGAAAGGTTTTCTTAGACTTGATCTGTTATATGCCTAACTTCGCAATTGTTTGGTTTCAAGCACAGCTTTGACTTGGTTCTAAGGACATTTCATTTTAACCATTTAGGCTGGTCACCTGCGTCTTGTTAAGCCATATATGGTTGCAGTCCAAAGCAATAATGTCTCTGCAGTGAATGAAGCTTTGAATGAGATCTATGTAGAAGAAGAAGATTATGACAGACTACGTGAATCAATTGACTTGCATGATAACTTCGACCAGATAGGCCTTGCCCAAAAGGTGAGATGTAAATTTTATACATATTTCTTCCGTGGTCCATTAAAAATTTAAATATCTCACCTATTCTGCCTGAACAGATTGAGAAACATGAACTGCTTGAGATGAGGCGTGTTGCAGCCTACATTTACAAAAAGGCAGGCAGATGGAAGCAGTCAATTGCATTGTCGAAGAAAGATAACCTCTACAAAGATGCAATGGAGACAGCTTCACAATCTGGTGATCGTGAACTTGCTGAAGAGTTGCTTGTTTACTTCATTGAACAGGTATGATACTGAACAGCATTTAAGATCTTTCTGAAGTTAACAAATTATGATTAGGAAAAAACATAAAATATATCTACTTTTTTCCTCTTAGAATAATTTTCCCAACAAACTTGGTTATCCTAGCTTGTAATATTTGGTTTGTTGTATTTGAGAACTTACGTGTAGGATCTTCGACATTTATGTTGTAATATCATTAATTAAGGCTAATCGTATGATGTACAATGCTTGTTGCTCTTAATAGGTGGTTGATGAAGTTTTATTTTATGCTTCAATCATGTCATATTTTTTAATATGTTTTTGAAGTTTGTGGCAGCTTCATAGTGCATGAAATGTTCATATTTCGGACTATTGACTGGCTTTTTCTAATTTTCTGGTGGAGCCATGTGAAATAGTTACTGTGGATGTTTGGAATTCCGGTGTCTTAACTATTATTTTTATAATTTGTAGGGGAAGAAGGAGTGTTTTGCTTCTTGCCTATTTGTTTGTTACGATTTGATTCGCCCAGATGTCGCACTTGAACTTGCCTGGGTGAATAACATGATTGACTTTGCCTTCCCTATCTGTTACAGGTAACAAGCTTCTTTCCTTACCTTCTATTGCCTGTGTATATCCTTAGGTTGCTCATAACATTTGAAAGAGCAAACTAATGTAACTTGATTGCTTGCTTCATGTGTAACCATGTCCAATATTTTCCTTCTTGCAGTTCATCCATGAGTACTCTGGCAAAGTTGATGAGCTAATCAAGGACAAGATTGAGGCTATGAAGGAAGAGAAGGCTAAAGAAAATGAGGAGAAAGATGTCATCATGCAACAGGTATATACTACAAGTTCTTTATAGATAAAGAGTCGGCTGCTATTATTTTGTTGATTCAGTGTTGCTGTTTAGAGTAGGGATTTCTCATTTTGATGCTCTGCAATGAAGTCATGCACATGTTATCAGAATTGCTTCCACTGGTTGCTGGTGATGACTTATCTTGCTTGGTTATTTGTTGCAGAATATGTATGCCCAGTTGTTGCCTCTTGCTTTGCCGGCCCCGCCTATGCCAGGCATGGGTGGTCCTGGTATGGGAGGGGGTTATGCTGCCCCGCCACCCCCGCCCATGGGTGGAATGGGCATGGGAATGCCTCCATTTGGTATGCCATCGATGGGGTCCTACTGACCTCAAACTAATTCTCACAAGGTTGTAGTTTGTGAGTGAGAAGCGGATGCTTATTGTTCGGACTTCACTTTTTCTTGTTCTGTAATAGCCATTTCTGTAGTACCTCACTTGCCTAGCAGTTGAAGGGGGCGAATGGCAGAGTCATAGCTCGGAATAGAAAATAAGCTTTGGTTTTTCTTGTCATAGGGTGTGGATATGGTTTCTTGTATTATTCTTTTATAGTGAGGCATTTTTTTGCAGCTCTAGGCCGCAAGCCGAGGTTACTTTGTATCTTTAAAAAGCAGTTGAACATGGTAAACAAATGTTATGGACTAATTTGTCATTGCCATTTTCTGCTTTTGTTTGAACTTCTCTCCATTTCTCTATTAGAGGAGTATTTAGACTGTATGAGTTTACCTTGTATCTTGGATCAAATGAATGCTTCTAACTTTGTTTTGGGGGTAGCCGAGATATAAAGATCTCTGTTTTCAAAATTGTATGTGAACCTTATTACGTCAATTGTAGTGGAATTGTATGAACAAAAGTGCTTGATTCGTTAGTTCATTTGATATATAACTTCATATATTCACTGATTCATATGGAATAGGTTACGTCCTCGATTTACAAGGGATATCGACAACTATCAAGAAAGAAGCAAACAACTTGTACAAAATATTATTCAATACTCAACAAACCAATTAAGTAATATGACCTATCCAAGTCTGTTATCTATCTACCTTACTATTATTAAAGTGAATTGAATCTTGCAACATATGTTCTACCTATTATATCCCTTGAAATAATTTAATTTAAAGATAATAAAGTATGTGACAATATGAAAGCTAGCCATTTTGAATAGTGACTATTTTTCTTATAAATTCTTTTTTTAGTTGGAAAATAGGGGATTAAGATTTGTATTGTGCAAGCATGGACTATTTTCAGATTTTTGTCGAATTAGTGCCAACTTTCAAGACATCGATCCATGATTTTGAACAATCCAACATTGATTGTGCATGAAATTATATCTTAGAATATTCGTCTCAACCAATTCTCCTAGCAATTTAGCTATAAATATTAAATACACATTTAAGAATTCTCTTAAAGTATGAGATTATTTGGGATTTAGCCAAAGTCAAGCGAGTGTAAATGGGCATTGAAGAATAATTGAACTTATGTGGTGAAATTTATTAATTAACGTGACTGAAAATTTGAGTTATAATATTTTTGCTAATTTTGAATGTAGCAATTTTGCTACGCGCTACGTTTGCTACCTACTAATCATTACGTCACGTATTCCACTTTTCAATGTATGTTTGTTTATACATGATAACATAAAAAAACCCGTATAATATAATCTTTCCTTAGCTGAAATTCAGCTCCCTTTCAATGGCTTCATTTCGCACCTTGACTTTGCCAATCGCAACCCTAATTTTGGCGTTACTCGTCAGAATCGTCTTGGTCGTAGTTTATCACCGGCGAAAGCGGAGGAATTCCGTCGGGTTCTTTCATCCCTACACCAACGATGGCGGTGGAGGCGAGCGAGTGCTATGGTGCGCCGTCAAAGCCGTCCAAGAAGAGTCGCCGGACCTTGATTGTGTTGTCTATACCGGCGATCATGACGCTTCGCCTGACTCTCTTGCCGCTCGAGCGATTGATCGATTTGGCGTCAAGCTGATCCGCCCTCCGAAGGTACATTCAGTTTCTATAGACGTTGTTTTAAGTATAAAATTGATCGTTTCTGTAACTTCTATGTTTTTATTCTAGGAGGTACTGCTGATTGATTCTTAGCCTACTTGATTTTCTTGCGATCCTTTGATTATGTATTGCTGTGAGCTTATGAGGATATGAAGTTAAATGATGGACAGTTTTTTATTTCAATAGATAATTAAAGTAGTGTTATTTTTTGTATGTATTACCTTAGAAATTAGTCTGATTATGGTTTATTGGATGTGGATTGCAGTGGCATTATATATCCCTTTGGTTTTCATGTGCATGAAGTGTAATGGAGTATTTGTTTCATGTGAATGGAATTCGCTCATCAAAATATACCAACATTTTCTTTTATGGAATTTTTTCATTCTCTTTGTAGAGTGGTGTCTAGACAAGATTGGTGCTTGGCATTTTGGAAATGATTATCTGCACTTCATGAGGAAAACTGTTTATATTTTGTAATTACTTGCAGAAGAATTTGCAAGTATAGCTCCTACGTTCGAGGTGGGAGAGGGTGATTTAAATAGTGGTTTTCATTTTACCTTGGCTTTGAGAACTTCAATTTGAAGACTGTAGCAATAATTTGTTTGATAGGTTTTCTATATATCTTTTGTTTTGGCAGGTGGTGCATCTTTATAAAAGGAAATGGATTGAAGAAACTACATATCCTCGATTCACTATGATTGGTCAGAGCCTTGGTTCAATGTACCTCTCATGGGAAGCCTTATGCACATTTAATCCTCTGTATTATATTGATACCAGTGGATACGCATTCACATATCCAGTTGCATGGATCTTTGGATGTAAAATCATTTGCTACACATTACCCAACGATAAGCTTAGACATGCTGTCCCGGGTTAATTCACGAAGCTCTATGTATAACAATGATGCTTTGATTGCTAAGAGGTACAGTTCTTATTTCAATCTCGTTCACATTTCACCATTTCTTCTCCTACCAGGTTTCTTTAAAAGGGAATATGCTTGTGCTATCTATGATCTTATGTTGTTTAAATGAACTGAGAAAAAAAATGCAATTGATCTAATTCTGTTTTGTGTTGGACCCAGAAATTGAAAACGAAAGCATGATAGCTGTAGAGAGAATGGGTGAAACTAATGTAATATGGGGTTTCATGGTTGCAAGAAATTTAAAAAGATGTGATGCTGATTCCACCACAAATTCAATTTGACCATCAACATAATTGCAGATGGACTGGAACTTATTTGCATCCCTCTAAAGGTTTCTCATTAGTAAAATCTCACAATAAAAGTAGACAAATGCCCTTGGTCCAAGTTCTTTATATCTTCCTGCAACTTAAAAGTTGGTATTATATATGATGGTATGCTGTTATCCCCATACCTTTGTTTTTATCACCCCAGATCTCCAGATGAAGTTAATATGTATTATTGCACCTCATTAGACTGTTATGGGATATGCACAAGATGTCTTATAAAACAAATAATTTGCTAAATAACTGTGTGGTCATGAAGCTAATACAACTTTCTCTTGCCAGTGCCTTTTTCTCGCAGTGCAAAGTTATATATTACAAGCTTTTCAGCTTGATGTATGGAATTGTAGGCTCTCATGCACATCTTGCAATGGTTAATTCTTCATGGACACAATCTCATATTCAAAAGCTTTGGGGATTCCAGATCGTATTAGAGAGTTTATCCTCCTTGTGACACTTCTGGTCTTCAGGTGTGTATTTAATATCTTATCTTTATACCATACTTGCAGCTTTTCCTAGCAATTATCTACAGAGATCTTCTTTGCTTGATGAAACTGAATCAATGCTGGCATCCTTGTTTTTGATTGCTGAGTATAAGTTGAACATATCTATGCTTCAGTGGTTTATGAAAATGAAATCTACTACTACTACTACTTAACCTCTATGAAGCACGAATCTGAAATACAATACGGTACTAAAATACGACCATTTTCAAAAAATCCAAATATGAATACATTCAAAATTCGTTTATATATTTTATTAAATTTTATACTTTAATAATAATAATAATATTATTTAATTCAGTATATCTCCTAATATCTTACTCCCTCTGTCCATCATATTTGTTCATTTAATTTCATTTTGGTCTGTTCACAATAAATGTTCACTTTCCTTTTTTAGAAACATCAACTTTATATTTTTACCCTAAAACTATTCACTTATTTAAAAAAAACCACCTCATTTTTTACATCCACTATCCATTAATATATTCATTTATTCTCCCTATGGCACACCTTTTAATCCCACTATCTATTAATCTATTCATTTATTATCTCTACTCACTTTATACTTATTACAATTTATTAAAACCCTTGCTACCAAAACTAATGAACGAAAATGGTGGACGGAGGGAGTAATTCTTATAAATAATTCTGTTTCAATGCCAAGAACAAATAAAAGCCCATGCTTATAGAAAAAAATAAAATCTGCAATCAACGAGCAGAATGTAAAATCTGAAACTAATGTTTTAAAATAATATCAAATCTTTCATCCCATTCTTCTCTCACCCATTATTAATCATTAATCAATGAAAGAAAGAACAAAATGAAAATAGAAAAAAGGAAAACAGAAAAAAAAAAAACAAAAAAAAAAACGGAAAGGCAAACCGTCTGAGCTGCAGCGGTGTTCTCCCGTAAGAATGGGTAATATCTAATTTCAGATTTATTTTTGATATGTTATTATGTATTAAAACCCTAAAAATGTATTTGACCGTATTTAATACATATTGCATTTGTCAAAAAAGTAAAAAAAGAGAGGAAAAAAAACGTATTAAAGACATATTTGGAACGTATTTTTCCCGTATTCGTATTAAATATGTATTGGGCAGATACTTTGCCCCTCTAGGCGTATTGGTGCTACCTAGCTAAACCTGAAGCCATCTTCGGCATAAGGAGGATATGGCACTTAAAATTACTATATATGATGGAAATATTAAAATGATTTCTTGTTGCTCACAGTTAGGGGTCAGTGTAACTTATTTTGTATGGATTTCAGTCTACTTCTTCTATAAATCCTGATATGTGGTTCTAAACAGATGCTAGCTTTAGAAAGGTCAGTGGAGCCAATAAAGATTATTTCTGTGGCTCAATTTCGTCCAGAGAAGGTGGGCATTTTATTGATATCAAGGTACCCATGGTTATGGAATCATTTTATCTCTTGTTCATTATATTGGTGAATTTCAACTTAAATCTTGATTTCTTATGAAACAGGCACACCTGCTTCAACTTGAGGCATTTGCTGCTGCCATAAAAAAATTGAATGTAGATCTGCCAAGACCAAAGCTACAATTTGTTGGTAGTTGCAGGAATGAAGCCGATGAGAAAAGATTGCAACACTTGAAGGACCGGGCCAAAGAGCTTAAATTGGATACTGATGTGGAGTTCCACAAGAATGTAACCTACAGGTCTGCAATATTTTCTATATATATGGCTTTATTACCTTATATTATCTGTACTGATCATAGACTTGTCAATGCTTTTGAGTTATTGTGCAGTCTAAATACTGAACATTGTAAACTGCACAATTAGCAGATTCTAATGAAATTTGAAATATTTGAATCATTGACTTGCTTTCTGGGAAATGAGAGAAATATTTATGTTGCAGAGAGTTTCCTTTAAAATATACATGTATATATATAGAGAAAGGACATATATGTTACATATCTTATGTGAGCACCGGTCACATTTAAGCCACATTAGCATTTTTTTTAGACTTTTTTTTTTTTACTTTAATACCTAAGAAATGGTTATTGGCATCATTAATTTTACAAATTACTTAAAATCTGAGTTTGATTTTTTTTCTCTCTCTACAAATCGAGCTTTTGTTCAAATAAATGAAAATAAGAACAAATTGAGCTTTGATTGTTATATAATTTGTAAAATTAATGATGTCAATAACAATTTCTTAAGTATTAGAGTAAAAAAAAAAGTCTAAAACAAAAAGAATAATGCTAACATTGCTTAAACGTGACCCGTGCTCACATAAGGTATGTAGCAATTTCTACTGTTGTCATAAAAATATGTATTATTGTAATATGTAAAAATCATTATAGTAAAAGAAACATAATTATGTGCATAAAGAAAATTAAGTATTATTGTGTAAATAAAGAAGCATTATTCCACGTGAAAACCAATCAAGCATCTATTTAGTCATCATCTATGGATCATATATGTATACATAGAAGAGATCAAATGAAAACTTTCTTCCACTAGAGAACTAGGAACTGATTGGACCTTTGATATTTGTATGATTGTATATATTAAGAGCTTTATAGTATATATAAAGAAACATGGTTCAAAGGTTCACATGTAGGAGAAAGTTTTTACTATAACTGCTCCCCATATATACTTGTATAGTTTTGTCTATGCATCTTTACCTGCACATTACATTCTTTCTTTGTCTGTTTTATTTGGAGGGTAAACCAATCATGCCAAGAGGAGCTTAAATAGCTCTATTTTCATACTTCCTTGAGTCTTAAGTACCTTTTATCTGCGTATAGTTTCTATAGCTTGTTTACTTTCCTTACACCTTTCGATAATAAGCTTGATACTCATTCTCTTGATCCTTATCAGCGATCTGGTGAGTCTTTTGGGTGGTGCTGCAGTAGGAATTCATTCCATGATGGATGAGCATTTTGGCATCAGTGTGGTAGAATACATGGCTGCCGGTGCCATACCAATTGGTTCGTATCCATATTTGGGCACTTGGTTTTTGTATCTTTAGGTCATGTGAAGCTTCTTCGAGTTTTGCCTCAAGAATAACAGGGTTCCTCTTTTCAGCACATAACTCAGCAGGCCCTAAGATGGACATTGTGTTACCTGAAGATGGGAAGCGAACAGGATTTCTGGCCCAAACTTTGGAAGAGTATGCAGATGCCATCATTAGCGCTATTAGAATGCCGGCATCTGAACGGCTTGAGATGGCTGCTGCTGCTAGGAAACGAGCCTCGCAGTTCTCAGAGCAAAGATTTTATCAAGATTTCAAGTCTGCTGTTCGACCAATTCTGTCAAATGCCACTCCATGACAGAATTTTATCATACATATACACAGCCTCAACAGGAAAGTTTGTTGAAATTTTCAGGCTCTACGAACATGTTACTTCGACTTAATTTGCTTCCTTTTGCACTCAGAATATAATGTCTTTTTTCTTCTTTATATTATTGTTATGCACTCCCACAAATATTGATCTTAGTCGAGAAAGAGAAGGTGAACTCAAGTGTCGAATATCATTAGCAACTATGCTTGGCTATTACTTATGCCTTTATAGCGGTGGCAGGTGATCATATTTGGATCTTTACCGTTTAGATGTGGACTGTTGTTTATTGGGGTTGTGGCGATTATTTTGAGATGCTAATGGACGATTTGTGACAATACTTTCTAAAGCCTTGCACCAACCTATGTGCTGAAATTTTGGCCTTACTTTATGGAATTATTTTTGTATTAAGGAACCATCCACGAATAGACTGATTCTATTTTGGTTGTGCGTGTATTTCCTTGCACAAACAAGGATAATGGTATATTGATGATGATGATGATGAGCTCCATGAGATCATGACGAAAATTGGACAAGGCTTCGTGCAAAGTTTGTATGCATGATGATATATTGATGATGAGTTTCATAAGATCGTGAAGAAAATTGGACAATGGTACGTGCAAGGTTTGTATCATGCATACTTATATGCTAATTAAGCAACACAATCGCTATCTTTGGTTCTAGTTAGTGAAAGGATTTGAAATTCAAATTTTCCTAGTTGGTTGCTACATATTGTAACCTAGAAGAATATATATTTGTTTTCTTTGAATAAGTATATATATATATAAGAGGATAGGGTTAATGTGAGAACCATTTTTATCGTGAGAACACGATAGCTAAAAAATGATGAATTTGGTTTGAAAGTTGATGAGTCTACTGAGAAAGTTATTGAATCAAAAAATAGAATTTTTGCCCCTCATGGGATTTGAACCTTGGGTGAATATTCTGAATTTTTGGATTCAATAATTTTCCCAGTGGATGCATTAACTTTCTCTAGGAAAATCTGATTTTAACCCTCTCCTGAGGATCTATCTTGGATGTTTAATTCACTATACATTGATTATTTACCTAGCATGCGTCTACATAATTAATTGCATCACATATGTGATTTATCGTGTTCATATGCGAATTTGTCTGACAAGGAATTTGATCAATATTTGTGCTTTGATCTTCTGAACTGTATCCCGTTTGTCAAAACTCCAATGTCGAGTGAGAGCAATCTATGGAGAGTACTGCAGAAATTCGCTTTCTTCCTCACACTTGGAATTTTCGTGAATAACAATATTGCTTCTTGTAATTTTTGAAAATCACACTAGCATTAACACAACCTGACTTTCTCTCACCTTATATTTATAATACAACCCTAGATCCTATATGGATAGGATCTCTGCATATCTAATAAATATAATAATATCTTTTCAGATAGAGAGGATTAGAACAGAGTCCCAGAGGGACTCTCATGAGGTGGACGATTTTCTTGCAGTTACCAGGCCTTGATGGGTCAGCACAGGGATCAAATGCAAGGAATAAAGATGTGTCTCAAATAAATTAATTATTTTATGTTCAGCCCATAACATAAATTAATTCATAAACATTTATTCATGCCACTAGAGAATAAATGCTGACTTACCTCTTTATTTCCGAAGTTGAGTCGGGCTTGCACTTAGACTTCACGAATCTCGTATTTAAGATATCGCACGTCTATTAATTATTTATACCGTTCTGACTGCTTAAAATAATTAATCTTTTTAATTCCTTAAGTAGTACCACTCAACCTTATTATTGTACTTGAGATAACTCAACCTGCAGGGTTTAGTACAATAAACATTTTGAGCTCCTTAAGGGGACGTCATCATCCTAAACGGATACGGTGACTCGATACAGGTAACTAGCATGACATACAAGTACTGCCACCACCTAAGATGCGGAGAATATTGAGTTATCTCATGTAACACTCACCCATGACAAGTCAAAGTGATGGTCTGTAACTCATACTCACCTAATACCTTATCGAGGTTTAGAACAACGTAAAGTCACTGAGATCTAGGTTCTTCACGAAGGTCGGATAGAACTCATCTCATCGTGATCCATCAATACGCCGAGACGCATCAAGTATAGACAAGTAACTAAGTCAAGTCACTTCTTATCTATCTGACGACTATACCGACAACTCGTCCTAAAGTTGTCTCATTTGTGATCATTTTTATATTTCATTAAGCTTGACCAATCATACGGACTTCCGTAATCTTCTACACACTGTATGATCTAACTTATATACGAGATAAAGGGACATACATATGCAATCAAGTAAACAATTCAGATAGGAGATTGTAATAGTGGTAACAGGAATCATTGTATACAAGCTCAACCAAAACTGCTTCCAGTATACAAATCCAACAATTTCATAGCTAATTCATTTTGTTAATAACGAATTTTCGTGGTTCTTAGTTCTCACGTTAAAAATTATTCTTATTTGAACATCACTATATATATATATATATATATATATATATATAGGGTTGGGTTCCCGTAGTACCCGATCCCCAGATAGTATGTAGTACCCAATCTAGACCACATATTTTGAACATGTGGACGTATCAAAATTTTTGACGTGGAAGCCCATTTTCGCTCAGGGAAAAAATGGGAAGGTGCCCACCGGGCACTAGGTGCCCGCCGACCTGGTAGAGGAGTCCACGAGCGTTGGGTATCCACGCTACCGGGTTTGGGCACTTGTATTCTTAATAACATGACATTGCATTCAAAATAACATGACATCGCATCGCACCCAACCGACGCTAGGTGCGTGCGGTGCTTGCGCGCCCGACACTGGGTAGGGGCATTGGGTGTGCATCGAAGCTGGGTAGGGACGCTGGGTGCTCGTCGGTGCTGGATTTGGGAAGAGCCACAACAAAATATAAATAATGCATATGAAATAACATAACACTGCATTTAAAACAACATAACACTGCATCGCACCCAACCAGCGCTGGGTGCGTGCGAGCGAGCACTGGGAGTGCATTTCCAGCATGCATTAAAATTGAAACTCATATGCATGTTTGTGTTCAAGTGAATGCATTTTTGTGTTCATTTGAATGCATAGTTCAGTTCAACTATATGCATGGTTTATTTTCGAAATCACATAACAAATCAAATTACTAATCTATCCTTACTACCATAAATTAACGTGTAAAACTTTTAAAATCAGCGAATCTCAACCTACACGATTAATAGGATGGATAATTAAGATTGAAGACTACATACTATCCGGGGCTCGGTACTATTTGATCCCCCTCTCTCTCTCTCTCTCTCTCTATATATATATATATATATATATATATATATATATATAGGGGTTGGATTCGGTGAGAACTCATCCCTTTTGAGAACTTGAGAACTATGCACAGACGTATAAAATTGATGAACAAAACCTATAAAGTTATGTACAACGAAAACATTCTAAAACTGTTGTACAAAAAAACAATTTTAGAAATTTTTCGTTATGCACAACTTTATACCGTTATGTGTATCATCTTTGACAGTCTTATGCATAGTTCACAAAAAAAGATGTAGTTCTCATTTGATCCACTCCATATATATATATTTATATGAGATGGATCAAATGAGAACCATATATATTTTAGGAACAAAAAACTCATCCTCAATTTTGATTTGATGTGATCTTGTGGTGTACAATATATATCTAACTATACTAATATTAATTATCGATTTTTTGCTTAAGGTTAATTTAGTAATATTCTGATATTGGCTCCTTAAATAATGGGATTTCATATTCCTTAATTATGGTATATATGATATGCTACTTTCATATTGCTCATTACCGGTGTTCATCTTATTTTTTCACACTTAGCATATTAACAATGGAATCCACAGGTACGCATACGTCTTTTATAGTTTTGTTTTAATTTTCACGCCATTAATTTTTAGTGTTCAAGGATGTGTTCAGATTTCGAGTTTTTAGAAACATGTTTATTGTTTAACGGGTTTGAAATTTAACGTGCATAATACATTCACATATTATGCATAATGCTATTATGTACAACATGCTTACTGTTTCATATTTTTAAAATTTAACGTGCATAATACAGTAATATAATATTCATAATACTATTATGTAACACAATTATCAACATAATATTATTGTGTTATGCATATGATATTGTTGTGATTTTCATATGGCATAATTCTGATTGGCAAATCATGCACAACACGGATCAACTTATTATTTATTTGTATTATATTTCATATACAGTTGCTTAACTAATAATAACTTGATTAAAAATTTGATTAAAGAGAGATGTGCAGAAAATTATGGATGGATGGAGAGAGAGAGAGAGACGTTTATTTTTTTGTACAAATTTACACTTATGCCCTCAAACGTGATTAAAAACTAAAAATATAGGTATGCTAATTAAAATATACCAAATTCAAATTTTTTCAGCCATTTAATCACCACCATTTGATCTAGTAATTTGTATGGTTTAGATTAGTTCCTAGTTATCTACATAGGGTGATTCCTCTATAATCAACTTATATATATATATATATATATATATATATATATATATATATATATATATATATATATATAAGAGAGAGAGAGAGGATGAATCGATATGAATGAAATTATTTATAAGAAATAAGAATAAATCTAAGCCATTGATTTTAGTAAATCAATAGACAATATTAATTTTACGTTGTGTTGCAGTATATTACTATACATGCTATACTTTAATTTCACATGATTTATTTAAAGGTTATATTAATAATTTTATTTTATGTTAAAAAATTATTTTCTTAATTTTAGGGATTTGTTGTAATATATCATGTAACTTCTTATTTTAGATAGATTATATTTTTTTATTGCACGGTATAATAAATTCATAGCATTTACTGTACAATAATAAATTATATTGTGTGATGTGTAATGTGTGCTAAATATTTATTAAATATGTGCATTGTTTGTATTATATATATGTTCTCATGGTCCAAATATATGTAGATGAGATCATCTTCGGATCAAAGTATGAGAAATTATGTAAGATGTTTGAAATTTTAGATTTCCATGATGAGAGAAATGAAGTTCTTCCTAGGGCTACAAGTGAAGCAGTCAATATAAGACATCTTCATATGTCAAATCAAGTATACCAAGGAGATGATTAGTAAATACGAAGTATAACGAGCAAAGCCCGTAAAGATTCTGATGAACACAAACTGGAAAGTGGAACCAGGCACTGAATGCAAGCCAGTGGACCACACCAAATATCGAGGAATCATAGGATCGATGCTCTACCTTACTGTCAGTTGACTCGATATATCTTACGCAGTAGGAGTATGTGCCACATATCAAGCTGATCCAAAAAAGGTTCATCTGGAAGCAGCTAAAAGGATAATGCGCTATCTAAAAGGCACATCCAATATGGGATTATGGTATCCAATATAGGATTATGGGATTACTTTGACTCTGATTTTGCAGGTTGCGAATTAGACAGAAAATCAACTTTAGGGACTTGCCAATTTCTATGAAGCAAACTGATTTCTTGGTTATCCAAAAAATAGATATCGGTGCAACGTCCACCACAAAAGCTGAGTACATGGCCGCTGGAAGCTGCTGTTCTCAAATCCATTGGTTGAAGCAACAACTGAAAGATTATGAAGTCACAACAAGTGAAGTGCTCATCTACTGCGATCAAATGCATCGCCATCACTCTGAATCCAGTCCTACACACCAGATGCAAGCACGTAGATGTCCGACATAATTTCATCATAGATCATGTCGAGAAAAAAGACATCATTGTTGAGAAAATTCACACTAATATACAATGTGCTGACGTCCTGATGACATCGCTTGCTGAAGATCGATTTAACATTCTATGCGAAAAACTATGACTGCTGAACCTAGACGAGTGATAAACTGAGTTTGTCTAGTTAAACCTAGTAGATATCAGTATCAACTAAGTCTAACTAGTGCCAATCGATCGACCCAAACTAGCAGACATCAATATTTGCTGAATCTGATTCGTTAAAGCAGGACCTGAAAAATGTCAAACTGACTGACAGAACGAGTAGATATCGGTAGACCAACTATCAATATTATTGGTTCAAGGGGGAACCGGTACTGATAGGTAAAACTGATCAGTTAAATTGATAAGTTTTAAAAGGTCTTAAACTGAAAATAGTCAGAAAAAGTCATCAGTTGGTATCAGTAAGTTCGACTGATAAACCATATTGACGAAAGTCAAACTGAAGGCAGTTTATGGAAATTCCTTTCAGTATCAGCACACTCTGGCTACATCAAATTGGTTTCAGTATCAATACCACTTGATGTCCATACCATCGATCAGAGATGTATCAACTGACTACTATGTTCAGCTGACAGGTATGTATACTATATTTTAATCAGATAAATATTATTGCCATAAATGTCTGATTAATGCAAAAACTTTCAAATTTATTAGGCCATCATTTATTTCAAATCATTTCAATTTACTTAACTGGCATTTATCTCGAGATGCGTAGAATGCCCTTTTCATATTTAATTCTTTACATGCTAAAAGACATGATGTGACATAAAGATATATCGTTTACGTTACCAAGATGCACCGAAAAACTCAATCGTCTTTTACCTAAAAACATGTGCACGTCACAACAACGTTCCTTTCTATGAATATACTTTCCTTAAATGAGCATGTACCATTTCTTAGCTCATATTTGATACTTTTTTATTTCTCTCACATTCATACAACATGGCATGCAGGAAAAAGAAAAACCACATCATCGTCAACAATCTCAATATTCTCATGGCTGAAGTGACGGTGGAAATACACAACGATACAAATGTCTCCTATAACATCTCGTTGTACGAGATGTTTCCATTGTGCTTGATGTTATTCGTCTTCTTCCTACCATGCCTCGGGTCCTTCGTGACCATGGCAGAGGTGAAGAGGAAGACGGTGACTCTAACGGCGATTACGGATGATGAGCTTGTCGGTGATGCAAAGACCGTTCCGGTCCTTGGTGGTTTCTTTTGCAAAGTCATCACCGGAGTTATACTAAGTGAGAAGTGATGAAAATCTATGCTTAACCATTGTGAAGTCCATTGGTGCAAAGAATGGTAGTAGTCTTCTGATAAGCGGTGGGCCAAGTCACTCTTGATGAGGTAATCCTACTCCATGGTGGAGAAGATCAACATACTACTGCAGATACTGAGTTGATGTTCGTCGGATGCTGCTGAACAAGCATAGATGTATAAAGCGGAAGAGCGGTGAAGCCTCCACAGATGCGGTTTGAGGATATGGTGACTTATACATTACAGTGGGGCGGTGAAGAGGAAGAACCGATCGCAAATGAACCATCCACATATAAAGTTGTTTCGGTTGGTGAGTGCATTTGATGGCTACTGGCTGAATGGGAAAAGATGGAATCACTTGCGAAATCGACGGAGGCGATCCAGCGGCCTAAGGAGAGGAATATTGTTGACTTGAAATAGATCTTCAAGAAGAAGGAAGGAACCACACTGATGAAGGTGTCGATCAAGCTTCGGTTAGTTGCAAGGGTTCTACGCAGAAGAGGGTTGGTATAATGAATTTTCTAGGTGGTCGAGGCATACTTCTTCAGTGTTACTAACAATGGTACATGCAGAATTTAGAGCTTGAGCAGCTGGATGTGAAAGGCTTTCTTACATGGAATGTTGGAAGATGATATCTGCATGACTCGACGAGAGGGTTTCATGTTCTGAAAGGAAGATTATGTTTACATTGGAGAGTCCTTATATGGACTAAAGCGGTCTCAAAAGCGATGGTATAAGGGTTTGAACAGTTATATGATCGGTTGAGATATATGACCGTCATCGATTATTACACTTCGGTTAGTTCTGAGAGGTTCACGTAGAAGGAAGGGTTGACTATATAGAGATTTTCTCACCGGTTTCGAGACGATACTTCTATCAGTGTTACTACATGTGTGGCAGCATCGATTTAGAGCTTGAAACAGCTGGATGTGAAAACGGCTTTCCTATATGGAATGTTGGAAAATGTATCTACATGACTCGGCCGGAGGGGTTTACGTTGGATTTTATCTTGAAAGCGGTTTGGTTGAGCTTGTATCAATGTTTCTTTACCACTATTACAATCTCCTATCCGATTGAATACTTGATTGCATATATCGTGTCCCTTATCTCATATATGTTAGATCATACAGGTGTAGAAGATCACGATGTCTTATGATTGGTCGAACTTAATGAGATATAAAAGTTTCACAGGAGACAACTTGAGGACGAGTTGTCGGTTGTCGTATATAATGAAGTGACTTGATATTGCTTGTCTATGCTGAGTGCCTCGCGTATTGAAGGATCACGTAGATGGTTCTTCTTCCGACCTCGTGAAAACCAAGATCTCGGATACAATGATCTAAACCTCGATAAGGTATTAGGTGAGTATGAGTTCGACCATCACTTGACTTGTTATGGTGAGGGTTATATGTTCTAACCAATTCTCCGCATCTTGGGTGGTGGCGATCTTGTATGTCATGTAGTTATCATGATCAGTCCGTATCCGCTTAGGATGATGAGCTCTTAAGGAGCTCAAAGGTTTATTGTACTAAACCCAGTTGAGTTAGCTCAGTACAATAATAAGGTTGAGTGGTACTACTTGAATAAAGATATTAATTATTTTAAGCAGATGTTGCTATAATATTAATGGACGTTCGATATCTTAAATACGGGATTCGTAATCTAAGTGCAAGCCCGACTCAACTTCGGTAATAAAGGGGTAAGTCGATTTATTCTCTAGTGGCATGAATAAATGTTTATAAATTAATTTATGTTCAGGTGAACATAAGATAATTAATTTATTTGAGGCCCATCTTTATTCCTTGCATTTGATCCTGGCTGGCCCTCAGCCGTAGCTGCGAAAATGAGCGCCCTTTCTACTCAAGGAGATTTGATTCTCTTTATCCTACAAGGATATATTTATATTTATGGTATATGATCCTTTCCATATAAGATTATGGTAATAATCCTATATCCATAAGATTATGGTAATTTCCATATGGGATTATGGTAATTTCCATATAGGATTATGGTAATTTCCATATGGGATTAAGGTAGTGCATTATAAATATAGGTAGAGATAATGTCATGTTAATCCACATCATTAACAAGCATTATCTTCGAGAATCACAAGAACATTGTGAGGATTTTCGAGATTAGTGAGCATGGGTGTTTTCAAGCATTCTCCTTAGATCGTCCTCCGACGTTGGAGATTGGGTAACGGGATACGATCGAGAGGTCAAAGCACGAGTCCATCGTCGATCCTCATTCGTTCATCGACCGATCAGGTAAACACGAAAACCCCACGTGTTGCAATTAATTATATAGGCATGCTGGTATTATAATCATATATGGTGAATTAAACATCGAATGGATCCTCGGGCGAGGGTTAACATCGTTTTCTAAAATTGGTATCGAGCACGGGATCGAGAATCTTGGCTCTGTTGGATTAATTCACGTTTGATTATTAAATGCGTTTTAATAATTGTGGATACATCGTTCATCGTGGCTGCGTTTTTTGTTTTGTTGGTTTTGTTTTACACCACGAGAAAATCCGTGGTTAGATTAATTTATTATGTAAATCTTATACGTAAAGAAGAATGAAGGCGAAAGAGCGAAGAGCGAACGACGGAAGCAGGTCTCTCTGGTGTGATGCGGGTGGTTTCGGCGAGCCATGATCGTGAAGGAGATCGCGAGGCTGCGAGCGGCAGGCGCGTTCGCGCGGATCCTGGCGCCCTAGGCGACTCGCGGTCGCGAGGATTACCAGCGAGCCGGCGTGCGGCTAGCGGGCGGCAGGCGCGCGTTGCGCGTGAAAAGGCGCGGCGGCGGACTCCGGTCGTGAGTTTCGACGTGGCGGCGGCGTCTCGGCGGCGTTCGGCGCTCGGGTGGTGGCAGCGTGTCTGCTCGTCGGTCGCGGTCCTTAGCGACGCGGTAACCAGAAGGACCGCGAGCCGCGTGACGGCGGTGGGCGGCGTTTGAACCTTGGCGGCCCGGCCGGTGGGCGACCCGGCCCGGACCGTTCGATTTTCCGGTCCGTGCGCGTGCGCGAGGCCCGTGGTTGAATCGGTCGTGCCGGGTGCCGCATGAGCCCGTTCGGTTTAATTCATACTTTGTAAATCTATGTAATAGATTAGATTTAAATGTCGGGTTCCACGATTGGGCGCGATGAGCGTTTATTTTATTTTTATCGTTCATATGCGTATGTGGATGTTTAAATTGTGCGGTAGCATGCTATGTATGTTTATATTACGTTGACAAACCTTTTAGTGTTTTTACGTATTGGATGCGCATAGTAAGCATGCTAGGTTTATCGCGTTATGCGTATTTTAGAATTACTGCGCATGTTTACATGTTGAGTTCTATAGAAAGCATGCTAGGATTACGTGATGCGCATGGACAAACCTTTTGAATAAAGACTAAGCAAGCAACCCGACAAATTAATTTTCAAATTAAAATGTCAAAGACCTCCGCACGATCTCTAAACAAAGTGAGGCATA
>JAODLM010000730.1:0-53184 GCA_036937905.1 Salvia rosmarinus
CTTTTAGTTTGAGGGGCATTGAGTGTTACGATGATTATTAGTAGGAAATATTTAATATTTAATATGTACGCTTAGTCATTCTAATCGCTTTGTTTTACTAATAATAGGTCAAAGATCATACTAACAATATTGTGAATCTGCTCATATTGTCTCTCGCTAAAAGGCCTTCAATTTCAATTAAGACGCACCCAGTATATATATAAATGGGTACAAATTTCACACATTAGAACACGGGTCACAAAGATTAACTCTGCTTAATAGTGAGTGTGCATTGTGCTGAAACTTATGGCACGTATAATTTCAAGAACTCGATTTTATGGGCTATTATCGGAGGTTTGTGAGTTGGAATATCACTGGCTACCAAATCAGACCCACAACATTGTTTAGACGCGAGTGGTTTGATCTTCACCATTGGGGTTATCTATTCATTCGAAAGTACAAGTTGGTTTCGATAAATCATACGCCAAGATATAACAAGTTCGAACTGCTTATCCTCGCCATGATCAAGCCATTCAAATATACTATTGTGCATATCCAAGTTTAAAACAATCTATGAAAGAAGTGGTGGGAAGTATCACAAAATTAAAGCTCGATCTAATGTGAAGTCTCCCGTGAGAGTTCTCGTGATCGAGCAGATTCTCCCCATTTTCAAGAGGATGCGATTGGGTTCGATTACTAATGTCGCTGTGGACGATGACACAACACTAGTTCATCCCGACGACACACTCATAGATATTGAAGAGACATCGATGATACGAGATGATGAAGTTGAATTGTCGAGTTGTAAGACAATCATACATCGGACGTACGAATAATGGATGTAATGACGATGAATTGGGCTTGAATTTATTATATAGTATGCACAAAACCGCTTTATTTTATCGTATGGACACAAAACGTTATGATATGTATTATTTGTGAAATTTTAATGCAAAGATTTTTTACCTTTGTTTGCGTATGTCTCACGATGGACGAGGTGCCTGCGTCATCGCCCGAGGCATCCCGGATCATATATGCCATCGCCCTCACCGTCGGGCTCGAAGCAGGCGATGGAGATCTGTTGACACCCGCCCCTCGAGCAAGAAGTGCAAAGGCCGCCGAGGGAGGGATGAAGAAGATAGCTATTGTGAATGGGTATGTTATTTCATCAGATGTCTCAATTAAAATAAATCATAATATTCTCATGTCTTTATTATACGTATCTTGTAAATTGCAAGCATTTTGTGTCCGAGCAATGATATAGCCCGCATGATTACTGAGTCATTCCAGTAAATTTTTGAACCACAATGGCTTCAATTGGAAAATGGTGCCTCAAGAGTTCAAGCATTTATTTCATGAATTCATGTTCGTGGTTGTTTATACGGAGTCATTTATGTTTTCGACCTTTAACACCAAAGGATGTTGTAATCATATATTTTTTGCGTAAATTTTTTATCGGATGATACTTTGGGCGAGGCCATGTTCTACTCCTATCGGTGCGCAAAGGTCACGAACGCCATAAAGATCTTGTTCACAAGATCAAGCTGCATAGGCCTCACTCATCCCACCTCCATTTATCCCCGAGCCGATCGGGATAATCGGAAGCGCATATCGAGCTCGAGCATACGCCCAAGCGAAGGCAAGAAGCGTCTGTGAGCAATGTAATATCCGAGCTGTATGGTGAGGGTACCGGGATAGTCCAAAGATCGGATAATACGGCGCTGCGCATTTGAGTATCGCGAGAGATTGTAGGTAGTTTCAAGTTTTAGATATAGTAAATTGATTTAAGAATCATGATACTTGTTAATTATTTAATTTGTTCGACTTATTTATGTGTAAGAGAGCGGAGTAGACATAGCAGAGGGTCCAATGGGATGTATTCCAAAGGTATCATGCCATCGCATTTATCGGGAGCTATATGAGACGTATGCCTCGGAGTATCGCGAGTAAGTATATAACGAGCATTTAATTAAATACTAATTGTACAAAATTATATTACAGGCAGGGTCGAGGAACATGTGACACAGTTGAGCTAACTGGAGGCAATGATGAGGCGACACCGTAAATCGATAGGACTCAAATTCTAAAGAACGTCCTTGGGAGCTCCTCAAAGAAAAAGAATAGGATGTTCGAGTCGGGTTCTCTATCAAGGACATACATGCAGAGCGGCGTCGCCTCATCTTATGAGAGTGCCTAACCCATCGATTCCATAGCTTATCATCAAAGCTATTGGAGAAGAAGCCGATTAAGTGGAGCCGAGGAATACGAGGCCGATTGCTTAGTCGAGCAAAGAAGAACACGAGGCATACGAGGCCGAATGCAAGTCGAGCCGAGAGCGAGACGACGCTGAAACCACGATTCATGCTCGGCAATGTGCTCAAGGAGGAGGCCTTGGAGCACTTCATGGCTAGCTCCCGCTTTCCTTCACCCTCTCGATATTTTGTCAGTATTATGAAGAAACAAATACATTTTATTCAGAAACTTATCGTATGATTAGAATTATTTGGTCGGTTTGATATTATATCTTTTGAAATTGTTTTGTTTGAATCAGGTTTATGATTTAGAATGATAATGTTTATCATTTTCAATTGGTTTGTTTGTTTGATATTGTACCATTTAGAATTGCTTTGTTCGGATCAGGTTTGTTTGTAGTTGGTATGTTTGAAAATGTTTGTTGTTTGTTGTAAACGCCATCCAAAATACAAATAGAAGTTGTCCGCCTCCATACATTTATCGACTTAATTGCTACTTTTGAGTAACATATTAACGACGGATTAACAAGGTGAAATAACGATGATGGCCTAATCTAACGACCGGATTATGTCCGGCTGTTAAATAGCTGAATGGAATTACGACGGATTATGCATCATTCAACGATTTGGATTTACGACGGATTGGTTACGTGAAATAACAAAAAATATGTTTTTAACCATTTAACACAATCCGTCGTTATCTCAGTTATCGGATTATCACGACCGTCCAAATTAACTACTTGAGTTGCGACGTTTTTTTAACTACTAATGAATTGAGCCGCCAACTGGCGTTAATAACGACGGATTAGAAATCGAAGACTGCTCAAAAGGTCGCCGATTATCGACTAAAAAATCCGTCGTTAGTCCGTCGCGAGATATTTAACGACTACGTAAACCGTCGCTAAATATTTGCAAACCGACTTTCCAACGACATCATAATTCTGCTACTAATCCGTAAGCTAATCGATTTTAACGACGGATTCGCATGATTAGCGATGGAATTTTCCGTCGCTATTCACCGATTTTTGTGTAGAAATCAAATACCAATTATATGAATATTGAGACCAGTCAAGCTCGAAATGACATTACCGAATACTACTTGAGCCAAGCCCTAAACGAGCTCGAGTTCAATAATTAAGTGGCGAGCTGAGCTCGATCAAGAAGATAGAAGCTCTAATCGAACAACCAAATATTTAAAATAGCCGAGCTTGAGTTGGTCAAGATTCGGTCCCGACTTGTTTGTTACTAGTTGGTTAGTTATAGTTTCTCTAATAACACTAATCAATTATTATATAATTTATAGTAATGTTCAGGAATAAACAATATATGGGAAAATAGTACAATAATACTGATTCTTTTCCTTTTTTTTGTCAAGGAAAAGACACTACCCAGTGAAAAAATAATAATAATGCACTACTTCACTGTAAAGTGTACTTGAGTGCTTACACATTAGATTCCCCCATAATGTCTGTGTTCTGCCTCGAGGACTTTTTTTGGTGAATTGAACCGTGAGCTCTCCTCACGAGTCCCCTGTTTTCACTTGTGTGGTCTTACGTTACAATATGAACCTAAATTCCTCAAGTGGTTGGTGACCAGCAAAATACCTTATTCTATTAACAAATGAAGAACTGTGTTCAACCCTACCCTAGCTAGCATAGTATAAATGTACCACAAAATTATCACAATCACTCAAAAGTTTATCTAATGAGCTACAATTTAAGTAAACAAAGAGGTTTTCTTATGTAGAGTCTTGAATAAGATTGCATCAAAACTTCTATCTTGGCCGGCGCTTCGATGAAGTCCAAATGGAAATGGTTATATAATAATTCGATCCTCTTGTTTAGTAGATATCTTACATATTGAGCTGATCTATGTGAACAATATTTAACAGTCTCTAGAACTGGGGTGACATAATTCTTAATGGAATCAAAATCTTCATTCAGATTATAAACTTCCAGCAATTCAATTGTGTTCATAATTATTCGGACAATCCCACAAACAAAAGACCTAATCATAAGAACATGTCAACACATGTGTATACAAAAATGCATTAACATGACAATCATTATACTACATATTATGTCAAAGTGTAAAGACAAATATGGTAAGTTTCTATTAACAAGAAATTAATAATTATTGGACAAGAATATACCATACAAGAATTGAAGTGTTACCTGCTAGTAAGTATAGTTGTTTTCATATCCACACATTTTTTGTTGTGTGCATTAATTGCATCAATTATTCTTAGACATAAGGCTCCACAAACTCACAATGTATTCTTTTCTTCTAGTAAAGTTATTGCGTAATTGATAAGCCATGGTCCACCTTTATCACAAGATTTCAGATGTTGAAATGAATCAATCTACTGATTTAATTCATGGTGAATCATTCTCAATTTTAATCAAGATATTGATTTTGTTGCAATGAATCTATCAATTTACTTTAGTCGCATGATGGCATCATTTTAATTTAATTTTATTCTTTTGAGGTTGGAGAGGGATAATGGTATTATATGGGAGAGATCCATCGCTTAAATAAATTTCCATTCATCCCTTCTATAAAATATATAAATTAATGTATGTAGAAACTGATTTTAACCATCTCTCGAGGATCCATCTTGGACGTTTAATTCACCATACATCGATTATATACCAAGATGCACCTATATAATTTATCGCAACACTTAGGTGTTTTCTCGTGTTTACCGCGAATTTGTTAGGCAAAGAATCGGATCAAGACTCGTGCTTCGATATTACAGGTCAGGTCCCATTGCCAAAACTCCAACGCCGAGCGAGACAATCCATGAGAGTACCGCAAAATTGCCTTTCTTTTTCCTTTACAATTTTGAAATTTTCGAGAATGAATGAATAGTCTCACTTTGATTTTCTCTCACCTTATATTTATAATGCAACCCTAGATCCCATTCGATAGTGATCTCTCGTGACATCTAATAAATATAATAATATCTCTTCGTATTGAGAGGATCAAAACGAATCCCTATGGGACTCTTAATGAGGTGAGACGAAAATCTTGCGAGTACCAGCTCCTGACGGGCTAGCCCAGTAGATCAAACAAAGGAATAAAGATGAGCCTCAAATAAATTAATTATCTTATGTTTAGCCTGTAATATAAATTAATTCATAAATATTTATTCATGCCACTAGAAAATAAATCTTGACTTGCCACTTTATTTCGAAGTCAAGTCGGCCTCGCACAGACCACTTCACGAATCCAGATATTCAGATATCAGACATCCATTAATTATTTATATTGCTACGACCGCTTAAAATAATTAATTTCTTTAATTTCTTAAGTAGTACCACCTCAACCTTATTATTGTACTGAGATAACTCAACCCGCAGGTTTAGTACAATAAACCTTTTTGGCTCCTTATGGGACGCCATCATCCTAAACGGATACTTGACTCGACACAGCAACTAGTATGATATACAAGATCGCCACCGCCCAAGACGCTGGAGAATATCGTTATCTCTCATGTAACCCTACACCCATAACAAGTCAAAGTGATGGTCAAGAACTCATA
Source organism: Salvia rosmarinus (assembly GCA_036937905.1). NCBI lineage: Eukaryota > Viridiplantae > Streptophyta > Magnoliopsida > Lamiales > Lamiaceae > Salvia > Salvia rosmarinus. The sequence continues at coordinate 5,776 of JAODLM010000730.1, forward strand.
CTCACGCTAATAACCTTATCGAGGTTTAGATCAACGTAAAGTCACCGAGATTTAGGTTCTTCCGCGATGGTCGGACAGAAGAACTCATCTCATCGTGATCCATCAATGCGCCGAGACGCATCAAAGGTATAGACAAGCAACTGTCAAGTCACTTCATCTATATCAAATGACATTATGCGATAACTCGTCAAAGAAGTTGTCTCACCGTGATTCTTTTTATATCTCATTAAAGCTCGACCAATCATATAAACTTCTGTGATCTACTACACAATCGTATGATCTAATTTATATATGAGATAAAGAGACAAACATATGCAATCAAGTAAATAATTCAGATATGAGATTGTAATAGTGGTAACGCGAGGAAACATTGTATACAAGCTCAACCAAACCGCTTTCAAGATACAAATCCAACAATGTAAAGTGTATATATATGAGAGATATATTGTACGACTTTTATATGTAATCTCCTATATTATATAAATATGATTCATAAAGGAAAATGATGAATCTAAAACTAAAATTTTAAACTTTCATGGGATTCGAACACAAGCCCATTCATTTCGCAGCGTGATAATTCATTGTAGATATTTACGAACCAAAAGCTAAAATGATTTTAGTGAATGTTTTAAAATTGTCTTTTATTTTTTATATGTGGTGAATCTACTAGAAACTCTCTCCATTCGAGCTACTAAAACCCAATATGGTCCGTAGATCTCGATTGATGAACGGTCTAGATTGATTTTTCAAACGACATGTGCTTTCTTATGCATATGATAATGCTTTCTCAAGTACTATATTTTTCATGTATAAAAATATATTTTCACTATTCTTATGCTTTTTACGTATAATATAATGCTTTTTGATTCATACAATTATGTTAGTATCTAGTTACTAGAATCTGAGAGGGTTTCAAACGACATGCTTTTATGCATATGGTAATGCTTTCTCCACTACTATATTTTTATGTATAAAACTATGATTTCTCTATTCTTATGCTTTTTACGTATAATATAATATTTTTTATTCTTACAATTATGTTAGTTTCTAGTTACTAGAATAAGAGGTTTCTATTCGATAGAATCCAACCAAATACTACTAACTAAAAACCAATAATAGCTTTAGATTATTTTATATCTATCGATGATTTTTTTCTTTTCAAGTATTTTTATTTTTGTGTTGTATTTATAAAGGTTATTTTGTGTAACAACCCATTATCCCTAAGGAAGGTTTAGCTGTGACTATTACTAAAGTGATAGGGAATAAAATATAATATATGACTCATCACATGATAAGCCCATGTGGCTTAAACAAGTATAACCCTATTAAGTACAAGTCAACAAGATTACTACGGATGGATCAAAAGCCTATATGTATAGGCCCAAGTCCAGGTCTCTGATAATGAAATAGCAGTGTAAAAGGAGTCTGTCTTATGAAGAGATTTGTCTCTTCATAAGACTGACCTGCCGGTGCATGACACAGATTTTTGCAAGATCTCGCTTATCTCCTATTCCCAAAGGATCGGAACGAGTCAAATTAAAATTATTTCTACATCTATAAATACCTACATCTCGAAGGTATCGCACGCATCGCAAGCATTCATATGTTCTTAAGCACAATACATTTTGACTCGAGCGTCTGAGTTTCTACTCGAGACCAAGACTCTCCAAATTGCTTTGCGCTTATTCGGATTTACACGTCATCCTACCGTCCACTACGATATTCTAATTCTTCGCTCGCGGATCATTATTTTATTATTACCATAAGGTACATATATTTTTATTATTATTTATTAGATTTATTAAGTTGAATCTATCAACCGGCGCCGTCTGTGGGAAGCTTTCTCGGGTTAACGCGTTGAAGTTTCCTAACAATACCTAATATTACATAAGCTCTCTAGTGCGATATGGGAGCCGATCCCGTGACACCTTGTCGAAGAGTTTTCAAGGAATTCGGAAGAAGCCACACTCACCCCACATAGGGCGAGAATCTTCCACCCAATCGTGAGTCAACTATAGACGTAGGTTCACCCCATAACATCGAAAAATCCAGTGGCGTAAAAATACTTTGAAGAAGCTCTAAATGCAAGAGGACCGCCCTCGCTTCAATAATACATAGGAAAAACCGCATAAAAGAAAGGGTATACGAAGCGGAACCCTACCGGTCCCGATAAAAGACGCAACCTAAATAGAAAAGCGAGAATAAATACTCAGCAATTATCCTTCAGAAGAAAAATAAAGACAGTTTTGCAGTATGATATTGATGATAATCTCTACGAACAATACGGATCATATACTATCAGATCTAGTGCGTAGGAACAACAATGTGGTTATCAAGTAGGCAACAACAAGAGATGAACGGGATGAAAGATGAACTAGCTCACTTAAAAGGCAACAAACGAGTGAAATACTTTGGAGAAATATCGGAGGGACCAAGGTAATAGAACTCATGAATCAAAAATACAATCCTCAAGGAAAATAAATAGCTCGCTATGATCACAATGATTATATCAAGCAGCCCTTCTCGCCAGCCTATGTGGCGAGCATCCTTTACCTAAAAATTTATGTCACGTCGATCATGAATATCATCGGATCATAGATCCACTAGAGCACTTGATGAGGTTAAAAAACATAGCACAACTACATCAATATACTAATGGAGTCAAGTGTAGATTTTTCTTAACTACAAAGGTGGTCCGACAATGTTGGTTTGATAATTAGATCCACACTTTATACATTGTTTCCATGATTTGGAAGGACTTTTCTTAAATCAATTTGCAAGTACGAGGCAGTCAGCACATGGAACACGCCACTTATGGTCAATCATAAGAGAAAGAGAGACCTTGAGATCTTACTTAACAAGGTTTAATGCGGTGGTATTAGAATCACAAGATATAAGGTCCTATAGTGAAAGTGGATATATTTATGCACAACCCAAGGAACGCCCTATTTGCATCACTAATTAAAAGACCATAAAAATTGGGAGAAATTGTTGCCTCGAATCGATAAGTTCATAAACTTAGAAGATATGGTTATGGAACATCAAGTAGAAAGTACAGCAGATAAAAGGGTTTCCAAAAGTAAAAATGAAGCAAACTATGGGAAAATGAAGAGAGGGTAAAAAGATGAAGTTTTGAAAAATAAAACCGTAAAAGGTTTAGTACATACACCTCTTTAACACGAGAACCCGTGATCTTTACTCGAGATTGTAGCTAAAAAAACAAGGTTTAGATTCCCTGAACTCGACAGAGACGGACCTCGTGAGGCCCAGTCCCGACAAGTTCTGCAAGTATCCTAACGATTATGGACACCAAACCATCGAATGTCGACATCTAAAAGATGTCATCGAAAGTCTCATTCGAACGGACAATTATCGGATTATAGTCCTACATTTATAAAACAAATAGAAAAAGAAAGGAGGGGTAATAGACAACAAGAGGTAATAGGGGTATATGTCCCACGCAAAGAAAAAAAGGTATGATTAACATCATCATAGGAGTAACCTACAAGAGGAGACTCTTATAGAGCTAGTAGTCCTCATCTAGGATGACTAAAGCCCTGGAGGTGGGCATACTATCTTAAAAACAGAGGAGGAACAAGATTGCCGAGATCTCGCTTCGACCATGGCATGATAGAAAGATAATCGACTCATGATGATGTGTTCATTATTACAATGCATATAGACGGATATGATATAGCCCAGTCTTCAGAGATACCGAAGTACGGTTAATGTGATTTACAAAGGACGTTATGATCAAATGTCTACCATACCATTTACGTACCTGTAATCACTACCCCATATGGTTTCGTATGAGAAGTAATATCTCCCAGTTTTATCAACTTATGGTCACCTTAGGAGGCAAGATTAAATAAGTCCGCTGCAGCTCTTAATCGAATTACACCTTCCGAAATATAATGTCATATTAGGACGACTACCAACTCTTTCCAAGTAGTGGTATCTACTTTCTACATGAAACGAAACTTCCAAGAGGAAAGGTAATTAGAGATATGATAAGAGATCAAGTATCATCGCGAAAATGCTATATGCAAGCGTGAAACATGGAGTGGGCATAAGAGAAAACATCAAAGGAAAACACCCACCACGAGCAACACAAAACAAAAAGGTTAAATGAAGAGACTTATCCACCCAAGTTTAGCCAAGAGACGAGCTTATGAATATTGAGTTATTCCTGTGAAAAACTGGATCACGCTACTAAAATAGTGGACGAAATGTCACAGCAGGCCAAGATGATTATGTTGTGTTTAAGAAAGAATGTTGATATTTTATGCTTAGCTTCGCAGATCTAACGGGAGTCAATGTTTGGTATGATTTTGTGATGATTCTTTGCATTGTTTTACATGTCATTTTCATTAGTTTATCCTATTTATGCCGCTGGTCTGATTAATATTTATCGATCTCGGACTTACTTCGCTCGTTTCAATGTTTTGCAGAAAATAGGTATCAAATAGGATGAACTGGACCTACCAAGGATCAATTAAATTGAAGAGCATCGCGATAGGAGTTCATAAAGCGAAAGCAGATCGTAATCCTATATCGGACGAGAGAACTGAGCCAAACATCGGGTCGCCAAGACGCAGTGCCGAGCGCCCGCCGCCCGGCTGCCGCCAAGACACTCGCCCCGCTGCCGCCCGTCAGCTTGTCCACTCCAACCCAAGGCCACTCCGAAGTGCTGTCAAGCACCTTGCTCACATGCTGTGAGCGAGCACTCTCACCCTTCAGCAGAACTCACACCGGGCCGACACCAGCCGCCTGGGCAGCCTCGACCACCCAGCCACAAGACTCTCGCCTCGAGCACCCACGCCCAGCTGGGCAGGTCTCCATGTTCTACACACGGAGCGTAAGGCCACTCATCTCCGCCGCCCACCTCGCCCGAAGCGACCACGCCCGCGCCGCTCAGCTCGCTCGCTGCCTGGCCGGCGCGCGCTCTCAGCTGCACTGACGCGAGCTGCCGCCATCTCCTCACAAGGCCAGAGTCTCTCATCCGGCCTGGCATCGCCTCAGCCACGCCCGCCTCCCAGGTCACCCGCGCCCACGCTTTCCACCCGGCCTGGCTCAGCCTCCGCCATTCCTCCGCTTCACCTATCACCATAGCCCAAGTGATCCGGCTCATTTCAAGTGCGTAATGTTTTTCCACCGAGTTCACTTTGAACCGCCGCTCATGTTGAAGAGAGTAACGATTCGAACTCAAGGCCACCTTAAACGCCTTTCACCTTCATTTAATATATATATGTGCGCTTAGGTCAAAAAGGTTCGCTTCTTTTTCTTGACCGCCATGGCGCCTCGCCAATTTTTTCTCTCCAGAAATGTTCTTTCGTATTTCTTCCAAGATTCCTTAGTCAACATAATGTATACAACTTATTTTAATTCATGTTCTCTTTTTCATCATTCAATGTTTAGTTTATCAATTTATGCTTTGGGATTTCTCGCTTTATTGATTCAATTCATAAGGATGCGGATCGATTTTCATGTTCCATCGATTTATATTGCTTTGATTTATCATGCTTTCGATTAATTCATGTTTTGTCGGATGATTGATGTTTATTGTTCATTTACAAGTAGACTTAGATTAGGGCTCGACAAACCCTAAGAATAGTTTGCTTTTGCTTTTATTTATCGCTTTGATTTATTGCTTTCGTAGTTCAATGGGATCGACAACCCCGGTTTAGATTTATCGCTTATTAGTTTAGCTCGGATCGACAACCCCGCCTAGGATCGTTTATTTCTTTGTATTTCAATTCTCGCATGTTCAACCCTCGTTGTTAGAATGTTTAGATTTAATCGCTCGGCGCTAAATACCTAACAATGGCCCTGCTAAGTTTCTCGAGAGACGACTTGGTTAACTTATCACACCACAATTACTCCGTATTTACTGCAGTGAATTTGAGTGTGTTTTAGCTCGACAATTTGCGCTCGCTTGTTCGGGAAAACTTTAGCTTATTGTTCAGTGTTGTTTGTTTTCCGTGTTTCTTTCTTTGGTTATTTTCCTAAGCGCTTTGATCTTTTTTGTTGTTGGTGTCTCCACGCAGTGGTTACCGCAGTGACGGACGTGGTCAAACAGTCAGTGAGTGAAAGTTCGTCGATTGGGCAAATTCTTCTTACGCATGAGCCCAATTCAATTATTCTGATGGATACCCGCCAAACCACGAGTATCAAACCCACGATCCTCTCACCGAGCAACAAGCCCATGATCCCTACCGACCAACCACCTCCACCGCAGCACGAGCGATCAAGTTCTCCACAATCACATCGGGATCAACCACCTTCGTCGCACTACGAGGATCAATCCCACAATCCATACCGATCAACCACCTCGTCACAAAGATCCGTACTCACAACAACCACCTCCATCTCAAGATTCATACCCCGCAGCAGCCACCTCCACCTAAAATGCCACTTGGACGATAAGTTCACAAAAGTCGGATGCTAACGACACCAAAATCAAAGGCTTGCAAGCAAAATTAGAAATGATGACCGAGAAGTCGGACGAGTTGCTGCAACAAGATGCAATAGGAAGCCCAAGCTCACCCTACGAGGCTCAAGCACCACCCACCATCGTGAGTTCGCCATCGACGATGTAGACGCAACTTTGAGCGCTTAGAGGAACAAGCAGAGTGATTGCTGGCAAGGGTCGAGTATCAACAACAACAGCAGTATGAGGGAACTTCCAAACCAATCCGGCCAGTCCAGCGCCATTGTTCTGAAAGTGACCCATTTGTTGAGAATGGGGTGGAGAGACATCCGACGAGTCACTGCACGAGAAGGTGGAAAATGAGGAAGAATGGGAATGCGAGGATGAGAAGGGATCGAGCCACGGATGTTGGGTTACAAGGTCGGCCACGGAGGAAGAGGGGTATGTGAAGTTGCAAGCATGCCAAAGCCCACTGGAAGTGATCAGACCGCTTCAACAATCGAGTACGGATCCTGAGAGGACAAATCGAGGACAAAGGTCGAGGTAACATCAATTATTTGTCAACATCCTAATTCACCAAAGTACTGCATTTTGGGAATTGAAATTATTTATTTTATTTGGAGAATAGATGTTCGACTCTGAGCTTAAATTGTGCATTACTTGTTTTCTTTATCGCCCTCTGCTCTTATATGGTTACTACCGATGCTCCGCCGAGATGGTATTCGCAGTAAAGGACTATGGATAGTCCGTTGTCGATCGAAACACGCCTGGCTCACGACGTTAAACCGAGTACTTCGTGGAGTTACCCACTTGATTTTTATTTCCTCTTTTCTTTCTTCGCTTGTTTCGCTTGTTCTTCGATCCGTCCGCTGTCTTTGTGTTAGTTTTGCTCGTAGTTGAAAGTTGTCGCAGCGACGAAGTCGTGATGCTCCAACTCACAAATGCATATTATCTGCCGATTATCGTGGAAGTATCATCCTGCGGTCATTTTGAGTTTTGACGTGTTCGAGCACCGGGATGCGGCTCGATTTAAGCTGGGATGTTTACTCGCTTTTGTGTACGCTTCATATATATTTTTGTATGCTTAATGATATGACCTTGTGCTTATTTTGATTGTTCGACTTAAGTCAGGTTCATGCGAATAAGTTAGATTTTGATTTGTGCAATCGAACTCGTGGTATTGATCTGGACCTTGATGTATTTCGCTTATCTCGATGTCATGTGATTAAAGTGCACATGAATCGATTTGACGAGATTGTGTGAATTGATTTTAAATCATATGGTTATCGACGTGATTTGTCCTGGCTAATGCTGTGGTGTAGTGTTGTCAGCAGGTTACCTATATACTCTGCTTCAATTAAAAAAATATGGGAAAAAGAAATGATGAGAATTAAAACCCAATAAGTTGTTGAGATCAGATAAATTGAGGACGAGATTCAGCCTCTTCTTGTAAATCGAGAAATGGACATGGAAAACCACGCTAGGAGACTCGAAGTTCATCGAGAGTTCACATTTCAACATTGTTCCAAAATCGTTAAAACTTTCTTTGTGTTATCAAAGGAAACTTGTTGCTAAAGGTAACCATTTTAGTTAATTCACCTCTAATGAGTAGTCGGGTCCGAGAAAAATAACTTACTTGTTTATTTGATATTTTCTAATCTTAGATTTGTTTCAAATTAACTTTGATTATGTATTCATCATGTTTGGGGGAATTGTAAAACGAGGTTTGATTGATCGATTATGGGTTGTTGCATGAGTTATTCTTCTACCTTATTAGTATAGACTTTGCTTGAAGACAAGCAAATGGATGTGTGGGGAGTTATTTGCATGATTTTGTGATGATTCTCGTATTGTTTTTACATGTCATTTTCATTAGTTTATCCTATTTATGGCCGCTGGTCTCGATTAATATTTATCGATTCGGACTTACTGCTCGCTTCAATGTTTTGCAGAAAATTGGTATCAAATAGGACGAACTGGACCTACCAAGGATCAAGTACATTGAAGAGCATCGCGATAGGAGTTCATAGGCTAAAGCAGATTGTAACTTGATATCTGATCGAGAGAGAACGGAGCCAACGTCAAGTCACAAGACGACGCAGTACGAGCGCCCGCTTGCCGCGCCCGCCGCCCGCGACACCCTCATCCCACGTGCCCTGCCGCCGTCCACCCAGCCGGGCCACTCCGAGCGCAGTGTCGCACCTGCTGCTCAGCCAGTGAGCGCCGCCACCCTTCGCCAAGAACTCCACCTAGCAACCCTGGGCCTGCCTGCAGCCTCGGCCAACCGGCCGCCAAGGCCCCCTCGCTCGAGCACTCCACGCCCAACCAGGCGCTGGCATCTCCAGGTTCACTGCACGTGAGCACGCGCCGCCCACCTCACCCGAGCGCCCACGCCTGGGCTGCAGGCCGCATCGCTTGCGCCGGGGCGCGCGGGCGTCTCCAGCCACACACGACGCGAGCTGGCCGCTTGCCATCTCCTGCCAGATCCCATCCAGGGCCAGCCCCGTGGTCACCCGCGCCACGCTTCCACCCGGCGCTTTGCTCGGCCAGCCGCTTCTAGTTTCACCTATCCAGCCAGGGCCCAAGTGATCCGACGCTCATTTTCAAGGCGTATGTTTTTCCAACCGGAGTTCACTTTGAACCAGCTGCTCATGTTCAAGGCGTAATATATTCTCAACTCAAGGCCACCTTAAACGCCACCACCTTCATTTAATATATATATGCTGCTTAGGTCAAAAGGGGTTCTTGCTTTTTCTTTCTCGGACATGCGCCTCGCCAGCTTTTTCTCTCCGTAGTTGTTCTTCGATTTCTTCCGACGATTCTCACCAACATAATGTATACAATCCTTATTTTAATTCATGTTCTCTTTTCATCATTCAATGTTTAGTTTATCAATTTATGCTTTGGGATTCTCGCTTTATCGATTCAATCTATAAAGGATGAAGTGGATCGATTTTCATGTTCGCCGATTTATATCGCTTTGATTTATCATGCTTTCGATTAATTCATGTTTTGTTGGATGATTGATGTTTATTGTTCATTTACAAGTAGACTTAGATTAGGGCTCGACAAACCCTAAGAATAGGTTTGCTTTTGCTTTTATTTATCGCTTGATTTATCGCTTTTGTAGTTCAACTGGGATCGACAACCCCCGGTTTAGATTTATCGCTTATTAGTTTAGCTCTTGATTGACAAACCCCGCCTAGATCGCCGCTTATTTCTCAGATTTCAATTCTCGCATGTTCAACCCTCGTTGTTATTAGAATGTTTAGGATTTAAACGCTTCAGGCGCAATACCTAACAATGGCCCCGTTAAGTTTTCCTCGGAGACTTACTGGGTTAACTTATCACACTACAATTACTCGCATTTATCATGAGTTGAATTTGAGTGTTTTTAGCTCGATCAACAACACCAAATCACCATGCATTCTTTAAATGTAGATCCTACATCCAAGCCCATCAAGCAAAAGATGCGCCATTTGCCTCGAAAAGGATAAGTTCACGGGAAGAGGTAAGAAAATTATTAGAGGCAGGACATATCAAAGAGATACAGTCCTAGAACGGCTGTCTAACACGCTCATGATAGCTAAAGGAAACCCAAGAACTGGAGGACGTGCATAGACTCTCGAGATCTCAACAAAGCATGTCCCAAAGATTTCTATCCATTACCAAGAATCGACCAATTAGTTGATTCCATTTCAGCGTGAACTCTCATCGATGATGGATGCTACCAAGGATACCATCGATTAAATGAATCCTAAATATGTGGCTAAAGCTTTCTGAGTTCATCAGGGGACATATGGATATGTCAAGACGCCTTTTTGGGTTAAAAATATATGAGCAACGCACAAACGTATTTACGTATAAAAATCTTTAAAAAAATGATAGGGCGCAATATGGAGGTCTATGCGACGATATGTCGTAAAAATCGAAGCCCTCACTCATCCAAATGGATTTAGAGGAGATCTTTTCAAGATTAAGGTCATATCTATTGAAGCTCAATGCAACCAAATGTGCCTTCGTGAGTACAAGAGCTAAAAATTTAAGATACATGGCGACACCCAAGGGCATCGGTAAACCTAGTGACGACGCTCGTTTACCCGTCGTTAGAGGTATCCAAGACACGCCAAGATACATTTATAATCTCCTCCAACTTGAACATATAGTTCCGTACATGGTGTTAAGGGTCGAACCCAAGAGAAATGGGTCAGTTGTTACTCTGAGTTGTCACAGCTGAAGAGAGGTTGCCCAGTGGCAAGGCCGTCACAGCCGACGGCCTCAAGAGTAATGTACCAAGAGATAGATCTTGAAAGGTAATATAAAACCGAAACTAAACAAAAGGTAAAGAGATTAAATGATAAGTAGTCAGCCAAGAGTTCCGCGACGCTGAGATATTGGTCAAGACGCTTCGTCATAGGTTCAAGGGTTTTCACGACGAGTGTATGTCGGTTAGCACCATGCCAGTAGACGCCTTTAGTTGTCACGCACACTGTGCCCCCAGCCCCGCCGTACATCAGAGATTTTAGATCACGGCATGAGGGCCCCCGCCGCCCCTGCCAAGACGGTTCCAAGATTGTCTGTCCGCCCAACAAATTTTACTCACTAGCATGTTTCCAACCAGCCACACCGATCCAAGTGAGTGGCTCGGCACTTCTTTTCGCCTAAGGCCGATGGCTACAATCACCCACTCCACCTCACTTCCCGGATAAAGAGACACTGATGTCCATCCGCTATTGCTTGTAGCTACCCTCCCACCAAGGCTACCGCCGAGTTAACGCCAAGGAAAGGAATAACATGGGTATAAGGCCTTAGAGCTTCGGGAACACCCACCTCAAGGATCTAAGGACATTTAGACTCACGACTTGTACGACTGACTCAACGTGTTTCACCCCGAGCTCAACCAAACCGACTACTCACGATAATCGACATAAACATAAAAGCAATAAACAAGAACATAATCGAAACCATACTTGAATATAAAATCAAACGAATCAAAAGCATTCTCTCGCCAAGCAAATTGCTCAAGCAAAGATCATAAATACATAATATAAATTGTTTCATTCAGACTTGCTTCTTCCTCACCAATCGCCGCTTGAAATGCAAGAGAAATAAAAGAGAAGTTGAGAGAGAATTCCGATGATGCTTCCACTCCATCCGAATGTGTTGTGAATCAAGTGAATAATGTTGTGGAGTTGTTATGTTGGGAGCCTAAGTGCGCCCCTCGCTTGGCCGCCGCGATCTCGAGGTGGTAGGTGGCGAGGTCAAGAAGCTGCTCGGCTCGACCTGCACAAGAGCTCCTCCGCTTCGGCCCGCGATTTGTCTCATCTCGGCAAATGCAGTCGACCTTCCCTTTCGGCAAAATCAAGCAGCGCAGAGAGAGCTTGCCTTAATCTTTCCTTTATGCCGCAAGTCTCGCCAGATCTTGTCTCCGCTCCCAACAAGATCCTAACTTCGCTCCTCCGTCTCCGTCATCACCCTCGTCCTTTCACCTCTCTCCTCGCCTCGATTATCTCCTTTGCTTCACGCCGCCTGATCGCCTCACCCCGAGGCGTACAAAGTTGTCTTGGCAAGATGTCAGAGCGCCACAAGATAGTCTTCGGATTTTTACCTCTCATGGAAGCTGGCCCGATCCGCCCAAAGTCCACCCCAACCGCAACATCCCTGCAGTGTCCTCCCGCACACAAACACACGCAGTTAGAACACATAAAATGTACTCTTTCTAGGCAAGGACTACCCAAAAAGAGCACGAAAACGGCTCGCCACACTCACACACTTGAACACGATTGTCCTCAAGCGCACAAGCCGCCTCGCCTAAAAGAAAACAAACACACAAACAACACACGCGAAAACCAAAGAAGGATAAGATGAAAACATAATAAAGATAATCCGCATATGCGATTAATATAACTATGCATCAAGGTTAATCAAGACTGGGCAAAGCAAGTTTGTGGAGTTCCTCTCAAGCACTCAAACTCTCTCGTGTTTGTGGTTTTCACGCCGCTGATGACTTGATCAAAGAAGCGCCATAGCTTCCCTCGCTCACTATCTCTCGCCTCTATACCTTGGTCAAAGTTCTCTATCCCGAGGTCTTTAGGTTGTATTGAGTGGCTTCTCGCTAAGTTGGAAGTATTTAATCTGGGTAAGGTTGTCTCGACTTAGGTCTCATGCATACGTTTTCCCATTTCCTCGCAAGATACTCTACGTCTCGAGCACACTTATATTTTTCTGGGAACTTTTTTTCTTTTCATACTTTTAAACTTTGTCCCCAATCTTTTTCTTTTCTTTTCACACATTTTGAATTTGAACTCACTATGCGTCTAAGGCCAAGGCATCTAATGTTGTGTTTTGCCAGAACGATACCCAAGACGCACATATCCTCCCTTATTCTTCTTCCTCTCAATCCCCGTGTCGTAAAGAGCACAAGATAATTTAAAAGAAAACGAACAGCCAAAGCGGGCTAAAGAAAGGACATATATACCGGGTTTATTTTCATTGTTGACCATGGCTATGAAAAGAACGCCTAAATCATCTAGAGCACCTGCACCTATAGCATGGCTTTGATCAAGACAAAGTGCAAGTTCTAGCACAACCAAGTCAAGATTCGAATATCACACGTATAGAATTCATGCTGCAATGATTTAGCATATACAGCTCAATCTCCACTGTGTGTGCATGCTATGCCCCTTCCACCATACTAACCTTATCGATACAAGCTAAACATGACATTACAAAGCCTATGCCAAGATCATAACTATCATGCTCATCTCAACACGCCGGTCAACACAACAACAACAAAAAGTACCATCCACACTCACACACTTTGCTCGTGGCAAAGTGTTAGACGGGTATGGTCCCTAAAACATATAAACACGCAAACACACAACAAACAAACACAAAAACAAAACATGAAAAACAAGAAAACAAAACATAAAACAAAAGAAACAAAACAAAAGTGGAGGATAGTTTAGAGTGACGGCGCTGGTACTTAACTCATGGCAAAGAACGCGAAATGGCGGTCCGATTTCCAAGGTCTCCTGCAGATTCTCGACAAGGGCGGATTGACTATCTCCTTGCGTGCCCTTGTTGTCCGAAGGTCCCGCCTTGCCTTTAGCCTTGAGCGGGCTGGCTTGGCAACGGCTTCAAGCTCTTGGCTGGACGGTAAGCTTGCCGTCCTCGCCCTCTACAATCACGAGCATCTTCAAGACTTTCTGTGTCGAAAGTGTCCTCTCCTGGGGTCATGGCAAAGCTCTGGCCAAGCACTGCTCTCTCGGGCAAAGTTAGTCAAGTGGCACAAGAGAGCCTCACGCCCCCGCCCTTATGCTCTTCATATGCTAGATTGCGAATGACGAAAGTTCAAATTTCATTCTTTCACGATCGCCTGTAGGATGAACAACTCGCCGACATGGTCGCTCGCTATCCTTCTGCCAAAAGATTATAGGAGAGGATCCGTGGCATACTTGCATGGCCGGGTCCTCGAGGGTTGGCCCTCAAGGCCGCACGACTGAATCAGGCGCCATCCTTCCCGATTAGTTTCGACCTGATGCCCGACCACCTCCTGCCAAGAAAGTTCTGCACCACCTTGGCCGCCCCCATAGCCGGCTCCCTTTGCTTCCATCAATGTTACCATGTTGAGAACTCGTTGAGCTCATCAACCAGAAACACCCTTCGCCTCCCGAGAAGAGTGAATCAGATACCCACCGGCACTCCTTTGTCATGATCTATATCAAGATCCCCAGAAAATCCTTCACCATCGGCACAGACACCGTGGTATCCCATTCGAAACTTCCCCATCATATTCCCTTAAACAACCCTCTCGACCTCCTCCTCGACTCCCGCTGTTCGAGGAGGCTGGATTCCACCGCTGCACAACCATCTCCTCTTTTCTGACGAGCTCTTTGTTCTTCACTGTAGACTTCGCCTCGACGAACGATCACCATCTTCGCTTCTTCACCGGGCCGTTTCCAACGAGGAAGACGCCTCTTCCTCGATCTCTTCCGCCGGTCGCTCCTCTGCCTTTCCTTCTCCGAGAGCATCGCCGAGCTCCTCCTCCGAAACCTCCTTCTCCTTCTAAGATTTCTCGTGCTTGCAGACCGCGGCTAGAGGGGTCGACTGTGTCTTCTTTGATGACGAGGCAGGAGTCTCCTTCATTTTTCTTTTTCCCATGGAGGGGCGACTTCCTTCTTTTTCTACTGAGCTTTTCCCGCCTCCTTCTCCGTGTGTTCTCCTCGCTGTCGTTTTCTTCCTCGTCCACCTCCACGTGAATATCGTGAGCCGCTGGCGCTCTTCCGCTTTCCTGTGATCTCAGTGCAGAGTCTGGCCACCGACGACGGGCTTCCTCTCATGGCGGCCCTACTGGTGTCTCACAGTGTCTTCTCCATATTTATGCGACTTCGCCATGCTTTCCTGGGGCCATGGGCAGGAGGCAGTGGTTTTGTGCGGAGTTCGTGTTTTCTGGTGGTTGAATGTGGAAAGTGGAGATGTAAATACGGGGTAATAGAACTGGTTGGGCTAAGAAAGCTGGTAGAGGTCGACTGACTGACATCTCACGCCACCAAATTCAAACGCCTTGTTTCCTGAGCCTTCGCTGTCATTGCTGCCAAATGCAGCACCTCTTTCGCCCTCGCCTTGAGTTCCTTCGACCTGCTTTTAAGAAAATACGCCCCGAGGAAGAATCAATCCGCTCATGGTTAAGTCAAAATAATGAGGGTAAGAAGCCCCATCACACACTTTGCTCGAAGCAAGTATTTAAAGTGGTCAAGACCACCCTCGACAAAGTGCGATAAAATGTAAGCGATTAAAATCATACCCCACCTGTTGCCTCCCGAAGCAGTTGTTTAACGCCGTTAGCTCCATCGCCTTCCTGAGCTCAAAGTCTGAGGATCCTCGGGAACCCTAGGCTCATCTTGCTCGTCCCACTCTCCGAGCCTTCTGGCCGTCCCCATGGTAGGTTTTAAGTCCGCCCATTCACCTGAACACTTTCTGTCAGCCCATGTCGCTTATCTCCACGGCCTGCTCTGATGTTGGGGCACGGCATGTAAGGTCCCACCCACTTGGTGGTCAGCTGCAGGCATAGCGGAACCTATTTTGATGAGTAGCACCATTTGCCCATTTCAACTTTTCTTTGATTAGATCATGGGATCTTTTGAGCCTATCCTCAGATATAGCGGCATTGTCACAGTTTCGTCAATCTCCCGAGCCTCTTGTATGTCGAGCTTTGCACTTTTCTCCCGCCTCATCCCACCAAAGTTGCTTATGGATCGCCCAAGACGCTTTGTGTTCCACCGACCGGCAGGACACATCTCGCCAAACACCATCCGTAGGAGACATTCCAAATGGCGCTTGAAGGTGTCCCAGATGCCCATAGTGCGTCAGCCGAGGTAAATGCTCCACCCTTCTTGCCTCTCCCAAGGCCTTCCTCAAGATAGTCTTTACAATGCGGCTTGAGAGCTCACCGCCATCAAGCTCGAGGATGGTATGCGTGGACATCCGTGATGCACCCCATACTTCGAGTAAGTCGTCAATGGTGGCATTGTGAAGTGGGTGCCCCGATCACCGACATGGCCTCGCACAATCGAACCAATCAAGATATTTCGACTTGAGAAAACGGCTACTGTCCTGCGTCCTCCTTGGGTCGTGGCCTCGCTTCACCCATTTCGACACGAGTCCATCGCTAGGAGTATGTATTGGTTTCCTTGTAGTTCGGCAAGGGCCCATGAAATCCATGCCCCACATGCTCTAATATTTCTACCGGCAAGATAGGTACTAAGGGCATCTCATTCCTTCGAGACGCCGCCTCGCTGGCACTTATCGCATTCTCGCACTTCTCGTAGCTATCCTTAAAGATAGGCCAAGAGAACCCACAATCAAAGATCTTCCTGCCGCTCTCTTGTGCCCAAATGTCCGCCGTGACCCTTCTCACGGCAAAGGTTTCAAGGATGCTTTGCTCACCTTCCGAACACATTTCTCAAGATCAAGTCCGAGCATTGTTTCCACAAGTATGGGTCATCCATACATATTGTCGACTCTCCTTCGAGTTTGTTCCTTCAAAGGCTGGGCATCTCAAGGCAACACTCCCATCACGATGTAATTCACCAAGTCGCGATACCACGGCCTCCTCGGAGATCTCGAGCAGCTCCTCCTTCGAAACGTGGCCCGGATTGGATCTTCTTCATCCTTTCTCATGATTCTCGCCAATGGTCGGCCACTTGATTTTGAGATCCACTTGTCCTCGATCTCAACGCCGAACTCCCGAGGAGGAAAGATCCACCGATAAGCCTCGGCTTTCAGGTCCTCTTTGCCATGAGATATTTCAATGCGGCGTCGCGGTGTAAACCACCGCCTTGCTCCCAAAAGAGGTAGGAGGAAATTTCTAAGGCAAACACCACGGCAAGGCTCCTTCTCCGTGGTCGTAATCGATCCGTGGTCCCAGGGTCTTCGATGCATAGTAGATGACGAAGCTCTCCTCGCTAATTTTCGCCCAAGCACCGCGCCAACAACAGATCCACCAGCGCCGCACATCACCAAAGGGCATGCCTCACTCGGGTGGCCTTATGATGGCGCCGGATGCGTGCTCCTTCAATATCCGGAAGGCTTTACACGCATCGTCGAACTCCCACGGTACATCGCTCGAGGAGGCGGTTCATTGGTCGTAAGCTATCTTGGCGAAGTCCTCGACAAACCGCCGATAGAATCTGGGCCAGGCTAAGGAATCCCCTGTCGCTGATGTTGGGCGGATAAGGCACGCCATTATTCCACCCCGCTTGTTCACCTCAATGCCCTTCTCGAGATAACACGCCCAAGGATAATTCCTCTCGACTATAAAGTGGCATTTCATAATTCAAGACAAGATCCTTCTCCACGCACTCTCTAACTAACTCAAGATGCCCTATACATTGGTTAAACGCCGCACATACACAAAGAAAATCATCCATGAACACCTCAATGCATCGCTCAAGCAAATCGTAAAAATATATTCATCATGATCCAAATGTCCCCTAGCATCGTAGATAAACCAAACGGCATACGACGATATGCAAATGTGCCAAACGGCAAGTGAATGTAGTCTTATCTTCGATCTTCTAATGCCACACAAATTTGTATAAAACTGAGTAGCCGCTAAGGAAATGTAAATACCTATTCCCACGAGTATCTCAAGATCCGGTCAATGAACTGCAGTGTGGTCCTTCCCGGTCACCTTGTTGAGCTTTTCAGAATCTATGCAAACCCTCCACCGTCTGGAGCCTCATCGCGACCCGCCTCGCTTTCATTCTCGACCACCAGACCGGATTTTCGCACGACGGGATCGGGCCGACCCACCCGGCTGTCCGAGACAGTGGTAAATGAGGCCCAACTCAAGGAGTTTGAGTATCTCCACCTCGACAACTTCCTTCATCACCGGGTCAGCCTCCGGGGTCTCTCGACCGGCATGGCTTCATCCTTGAGCAAGACGTAGTGTTGACAAACAAGTAGGGCTGATGCCCTTGAGGTCGGTTAAGTCCAACCACGGCCTTCAGATTGCTCAAGACGGCCTCGCCTCTTCTTCTTCTTTGAACGCCGCCCGAGCTTATGATCATCGGGCAACGCCTCGCCGACCCGAGGTAGATATACTCAAGTGCTTCAAGCGCTGCAGAGTGAGCTGCTGGGCTTTCTTCAGGAAGGTCAGCATTCTCTCCTTGTCACGCACCAGCTGTGATTGATAGCTCGTCGATCGTCCCCACCTTGGCTCGGCTTTCACCTCAGCACTCTGGCCGTTCTCGACCTCCTCCGTCGAGATACTCTAAATTTTCAGCAGGTCCTCGACGACTTTTTCGACACGCCCCTGACCATCACTTGGTAGAGTATCTCTCAACATCCTTCTCGAGATCGACAAAGTCCACCATCTCGTGTCAATCGGAAATTGCTCGCCTTGTAGATGTCAGGTGATCGCCTCCCCAGCGAATTTGCACGTGAGCTTCCCCGTATCGCAATCGATCAACGTCCGGCCGCCTTGAGAACGGCCGCCTAGCGCATGAGCCGCTTCGTTCTGCACGCCCATATTTAAAGCGTAGAAATCGGCCGAAAAATAAGGTATTGTACTTGACGAGTTAATATCCTCAATGATCCCTTCGGATAGACACTGATTGTCTCGCCAGCCTGAATCTCAACGCAAGATGGTCTGGAGGGTCCGAAGTTTCAACTTGGTATAGGGGCATCACGCTGATTGATGCCCGAGATCGAGCATAGCTTGTCTATCCTCGTCCCGATCACATAAGGTATATAGAACATTCCGGATCGGCACACTTGATCGGGAGGTCTCGCTGAGCAGACGGCCGAGACGCTCTCCCCATTCGAAACTTGGCATCGTTGCAGTACTGACTCTCTTGGTACACAGCTCTTTGAGGAACTTCACGACCTAAGCATCGAGGTCAAAGCAAAGGATCAGGTATGTCGATCTCACCTTTTAAAGATCTTGATCATTTTGTTCATCTCTTCGCTTTTTGTTCCTTGCCAACCTCTCAGGAAGGAGGTCTGATCTTGATCTCCGCCTTGTCTGCTACTGGGCAAGGGAGCCTTCACCGGTTCGGGTTCTCGACCAAGTCCCCGACTTCCCGCCATGTCTTCTGCCTCGACTGCCTCTCGACTGGGCCCTCCCGCTCGGCAATTTCTTTCCGCCTCCTCAAGTCGATTAAGGCTGACGCGTGCAATGGGTCGATTTGTACTGAGCAGTGAGCGCCCTTGTTTTTGGTCGAGCTTTGATATCTCTCAAGGCCAAGGTGTTCACCGGTAAGCACCGATTGCAGGACTCCTTTGTCTCGATTTGAACTTGTCGGTGTCTCGCACTATCCTTCCTGGGTAGCCTCGATTGTGTACTATCTCGGGCAAAGATGGCCGAGCTTGAGGTGGATTCTCGCCTGAGGTGCTTGATAGTGTGCGCCCCGCACTCAAGTTCTCATGATTTTTCCACGGTGGATTGTACGGTCAAAGCCGGGCTTCCGACCTTGAGCGCTTCCTCCACCATCGCTGTCGACATGCCCAAAGCGCATTCACTTCTTCATCTTCACCACTTGTGCACACTCGTCCGTGTTGTGGGTGGTGGCAAAGCAAAGTCGACAAAGCTGACATTCTTCTCGCCATAGAGGCCTCATCAAGTCCATCATTTGTTTCATCATGGCCTTCATATCTTCATGTCGGATCCGTCTCGTGGTAGCTTTCTGTGGCATCGCTCGACCATTGCGCTGGCATCATCCCGAGACTCTTCACTAAGTCCGCGAGTAGTTTGAATGCTCACGGGTTGCTTGTCGAGTATGGAACCTCCGTGATGCGCAAAGACTCACGCCGCCGCCCGCCTCTCGCCATTCACATAATATCGATCGATCTGATCGTAGATTCGCGATTGGGACACTTTGCCAAGACGGATTTGAAACGACATCAATAGTCGACACCGCCCCGCCATTCCCCCATCCGGAGGAACTCATCCTTTTCCTCACGCTTTGTATCCTGAGACGGGATAGTATCTCTCAAGAAATTTCGTTGAGATCGCCCAAGTAGTGACACTACCCGTAGCAAAAGTGTACCCACCTCGAGCAACTGGCCATGGAGAGGAATGGAAAGCGGATACGGAAATGGATGTACTCATGATCGCATTCACGCCGAAAGTTCTCAAAAGACTTGGTGCAAGGTATTGAGGATGATATCGACCTGTCACGTCCAATACCTCCTCCCAACCGATCAAGACTATCCATGAGACGAAGTCATGGGAGACATGTTCATGGACCAACTTCCTTCTTCCATCTTACACGCCAAGATTTCTCTCATTGTGTGGAAGTCGGATCGTCCGATCCGACCGCCCAAACTTACTCTCGAGACTGACCAAATATCACCGCTTCACCATCGATCGATGTCATACTGCAAGCCTTTGGACATAGTAGTCATCATAAAGCATTTAGCCATATTGTTCGACTTATTCCAAAGTCTGCTTGACTCGCTACTCATTAGTCGATGCGCCGCAAGTGGCATCGGTTTAGGAGAGTGAGAACAATCATGTGTTCTTCAATGATAAGAACATATTCCATGTTTCGCTTCCACTGATAATATTTCGACCGGATAACGGATTTTGTGCGAGCATATTGATAATCGGTGTAAGAGACATATCGAAACGATAATGTAAACACATAAGCATACGATCGCACATAATTCGTGAATAATAATATTGTAACCTTTGATAAAACAATATTAATCGAACCTCCAATCGCCCAAGGAATCCCACATGCAAGCCACGCGTGTGGAAGTTTACACACGAACCCCTCGACTGCAGTAAAATATACCTTTTAGTCGCTTAATTTCAATCCATGTCAACTTATCCTTACGACAAATGAAATTAACGATCGACCTTACTTGCACCACATCACTATCACAAGAAGGACTTCGTGGAAGTTGTACTGAGGTAATGTCTAAGCAATGACCACATTTTTAACAAAGTAAAACTAATTCTTAGAATTAGCATACCACTAGACCATACCGCCCAATTCAAGTTCTTTGTTATCTCATTTTATATCTATCTCTAGAGAACTTATGAAAATCGCACACGCAAGCCACGCTGCGTGGATCGCCACACAATGAAACTCCCACTTCTCAATAGATTTAAAATGTTTTATTTAGAAATCTCATCTAACAAACTTATGATGAACAATGCAAGCAAGCCACGCAAGGACATTTACTCTCAAAGTATCACTTTGTTTAGAGATCAAAAAGTGAGGTCTTGATATTTTAATTTAAAAAAATTAATTTGTCGGTTTGCTTGCTTAGTCTTTTGTTCAAAAGGTTTGTCCATGCAGATCACGTAATCCTAGCATGCTTTTCTATAGAACTCAACATGTAAAACATGCTCGCAGTAATTCTAAAATATGCTTGAAAACGCGATAAACCTAGCATGCTTACTATGCGCACTCAATTACGAAAACACTTAAAGGTTTGTCAACGTAATTTAAACATACATAGCATGCTATCGCATAATTTAAACATCCACGACATGCAACGAACGATAAAATAAAATAAAACGCTCATCGTGGCTCCACTGTGGAATCGCACTTTCCCGCCTAATCTATTACATAGAATTGCAAAGCATGATCTTTATAATCTTCGAAACGGGCTCGCGCGCGGGCACGGACCGCAAACGGGCCTCGACCGCACGGCACTCCGACTCATCAAAACAGATTCGGCCGGTTCGCTTTACTTTTACGTATAAGATTTACGTAAAATAAATCTAATCTAACCACGGATTTTCTCGTGGTGAAAACAAAACCGACAAAATAAAAACGAGCCACGATGAACGACAGATTCAACAATTAATATATTGCGCACGTAATAATCAAACGTGAATTAATCCAACAGAGCCAAGATACTGATCCCAGGCTCTGATACCAATTGTAGGGAAAACTAGGTTTAGCCCTCTCCCGAGGATCTATCTTGGATGTTTAATTCACCATACATTGATTATATACCTAGCATGCACCTATATAATTAATTGCAACACGCTGGTTTTCTCGTGTTTACCTTTCAACTGCCGAGGCGGATCGATCGAGACTCGTGCTTTGACCTTCCGGATCGATCCCGCCGCCCAATCTCCAACGCCGAGCGAGGACGATCTATGGAGAATGCTTCGAAAATCACCCAATGCTCTCACTATTTTCAAAATCACTCTAATGATCTCAAGAGGTGGACGAAAATTATGAGGTTGATTATGAGGATTCACCTCGATTCTATCTCTTACCTTATATTTATAATGCACTACCTTAATCCCATAAGGAAATTACTATAATCCCATATGGAAATTACCATAATCCCATATGGAAATTACCATAATCCTTTATGGAAATTACCATAATCCCATGGAAAGGATTATTACCATAATCCTATATGGAAAGGATCTATGCATATCCCATAAATATAATAATATCCTTATAGGATAAAGAGAATCAAATCCTTTCCATAAGAGCATGATGGTGGACGATTTTCGAGCTCACGGCCCGGACGGGCCACCAGTGATCAAATGCAAGGAATAAAGATGGGCCTCAAATAAATTAATTATCTTATGTTCACCCGTAACATAAATTAATTTATAAACATTTATTCATGCCACTAGAGAATAAATGCCGACTTACCCTTTATTACCGGGTTGAGCTCGGCTTGCACTTAGACATTACGAATCCTCGTATTTAAGATATCGAACGTCCATTAATTATTTATAGCATTCTGATCGCTAAAATAATTAATATCTTTAATTCCTTAAGTAGTACCACTCAACCTTATTATTGTACTTGAGCTAACTCAACCCGCAGGTTTAGTACAATAAACCTTTGAGCTCCTTAAGGGACGCCATCATCCTAAACGGATACTATGACTGATACGATAACTAGCATGACATACAAGCACCGCCACCACCCAAGACGCGGAGAATATCAAGTTAGAACATATAACCTCACCCATAACAAGTCAAAGTGATGGTCAAGAACTCATACTCATCTAATACCTTATCGAGGTTTAGATCATCGTAAGTCACCGAGATCTGGTTCTTCACTACGGTCGATAGAAGAACTCATCTCATCGTGATCCTTCAATACGCCAAAGACGCATCAAAGATAGACAAGCAACCAAGTCAAGTCACTTCTTATCTATATCGCAGCCTCATACCGACAACTCGCCCTCAAGTCGTCTCACCGTGAAACTTTTATATCTCATTGCTTTCGACCAATCATACGCACTTCGTGATCTTCTACACATCGTATGATCTAACTTATATATGAGATAAGGGACACAAATATATGCAATCAAGTATTCAATTCAGATAGAGATTGTAATAGTGGTAATCAGAAACATCAGATACAAGCTCAACCAAACCGCTTTCAAGATACAACCAACAATCTCCCACTTATACTAAAGCAAACTTTAGTATACAATGTGTCTCTACTAGCTATTACAAACAAAACCATCACTTTGCTTCTCCCACTTATACAAAAGTTTTCTAAGTGGTGCCATCAAGCGCAATCCAAGTCCTCTAACGTGTCCATCGTAGACTTTTTAACGTGCAGTTTTTCGTGAATGGATCCGCTAGGTTATCCGTCAGATCAATCTTTTCAATCAAGACGCCACCTCGCCTAACGATTTCTGATGACATGGTACTTTCTCTCTATGTGTTTGGTCGCTTTGTGGGTCCGTGGTTCCTTCGAGTTTGCCATCGCACCGAAAGTTATCACAAGAACTATGATACTTGGGCAAACCAGTACCACACCTAGATCCATGAGGTAGTTCTCGAACCATACAGCCTCCTTAGAAGCCTCCGGCGGCTACATATTCGCTTCCATGGTAGAGTCCGCAATGCATCGCCGCTTGCACTCCGCCAGATACGGCTCCACCTCCCAAGGTAAACACATAGCCCGAGGTAGACTTTTTCTCATCACGGTCACTTGGAACCGAGTCCAGATAACCCAAAGGCATTAGACTATCTCGCATGGTAAACCAGCCTATAATCTCGAGTCCTTTCGTGTACTTGAGTATATGCTTTATCGCAATTCAATGAGCTTGTCCAGGTTAGATTGATATCAGCTACTATGCCACCGTGATAGCGTATATCGGCCTCGCATAGCATTGCGCACATGAGACTTCCTACGGCGAAGCGTAGGAACTTGTCTCATTTCCTCTATCTCCTTCGCAATATAGGTGATCGCTGCTCAGATAAAGGAACGCCATGTCCGAAAGGTAGCAATCCTTTCGCGGTCTCGCATACTAAAACGAGTAATCACAAGATCAATGTAAGACGCCCGAGATAAGCTCAATATTTTCTTCTCGCGATCTCGTAAACCTCGATCCCAAGAATGTACGCCGCATCTCCTAAGTCTTTCATTTGAAACCGATCGGATAGCCAACTCTTTACGCCCGATAATGCCTTCACGTTGTTGCCAACTAGAAGAATGTCATCTACATAAAGTGCAAGAAATACCACATCACCGCTGACATCTAACCGATACACACAACTCTCTAGGCAACCGGGTAAATCCATAGGACTTTACCACCTCGCCAAAGCGTAAGTTCCATGATCGAGGTTCGCTTAAGTCCATAAATGGACTTCTTAAGCTTCCATACTAGATGCTCTTCACCCTTTACCACATAACCTTCGTTGTCGATATAGATGTCTCTACCTTCCTCAAGGTAACCGCTTAGAAAAGCGGTTTTAACATCCATTTGCCAAACCTCTAGTTCAAGCTGGTCACTATGGCCGTAAGAATTCATGGACTTGAGCATTGCTACAGTGCTAAAAGGTCTCATCGAAATCGATGCCCTCAACTGAGTGTACCCTTTCGCCACAAGCCCGGCTTTAAAAGTCAAACCTCCATCGGAATCTCTTCCTTTGTATATCCACTTATCGCCTACGGCTTCCTCGCCATCCGGTAGAGGTGTCTTTCATATACATCCATAGCCGCATGGACTCCATTTCTAAGTCCATAGCGTGTGCCATGATCTTGCATCAATGTCTCAGATCGCCTCCTTAGATGTCCACGGGTCGATTATCGCTCGCTCGCTTCCTCGACTAAACCAAGATTCTCCCACGAACATAAATCGCCGGGTCGACGAACAACCTCCCACTACGACGAGGTTCTACAGCACTATGGCAACGGTGGGCAGTAAACTTGTGGTTCTCTATCTCGCACAACTTGTCGGGTAGTACCACTTGACGGTCGGTATCTCCAAAGGAACTCGACCCACTTCAATTTCTTGAAGTATCCGTGTCGATCCTCCCACTAGACTCGACATCTCGCACTTTCGCCTAATCGGTGGAATACGATCATCTTCTAATTCTCAAGAATGATTTCAACTTTGACTTATGATTCTTCATATAATCCTCTTCTAAGAATCGGGCATTAGTGCTAATAATGACCTTCCGATCCTTAGACTATAGAATAAACCACCTTCGCTCCTCTAGATATCCAATAAACAAATTTCGCCGGATCTAGCCTCCAACTTGTCGCCTTCTTGTTCAAAGACGCAGCCGGATCGCCCCATATCCTTATGTGGTTTAAACCGGCTTCATACCAAACCACAACTCGAAAGCGGTCTTTTCGACCGACTGATGGTACTAGATTTAGCAAGTATGTCACCGCTTCTAAGGCATACCCCGTAATCTAAATAGGCAATGTTGCATAACTCATCATTGATCTAACCATTTCCAAAAGAGTCCTATTTCTTCGCCCCGACACACCATTTTGTCAGGTGTGTCTTGTGAAGTGCGCCGGGAGGTAATCCCATACTTCACTAGATAGTCCATGAACTCACATCGAGGTATTCGCCACCGCGATCGACCGCAGCGACTTGATACTTTTACCAAGCTTCGCTCCACTTCCGCCTTAAACTCTTTGAATTTCAAAGCATTCTGACTTGCGCGAAGGTGTATACGATCCGCACTCGAGTAATCGCCAATGAAAGTGACAAAATACTGCATTCTCCACGAGCTTGTGGACATCGGTCCACACAGTCGAATGGACTAACTCTAACATTTCTTCGCTCTATAACCCTTCGCTGAAGGGTCCGGTCGACATCTTACCTTCTATACAGATTCGCAGATCGGAATGGAGTAATCGTGAGATTACCCAACGCCCATTCTTAGCCGCCTTTGATCCTATTTAGATTGATGTGACCTAATCTAAGATGCCGAGAAATGTGGTGTCATCTTGCAAGAAAACTTTCTTTCTAGGGTTTCAAGAAGATGCAACATAGTTATAGGTATTATGTTTTGCGTAAATAGTATAAAGCTTAATTATATAAAGTGCCAACACGTATAACTTCGCCATTTCTTATGATAGAAACACCACTATCAAAAATAATGTAATATCCATGAGTAAATAGTTTCAAACAGTAAACAAGGTTCCACCGAAAATCCGCACATATAAAACGCCTTTAAAACTAAAATTGTTCTCTCAAACATAAAGTAACATCTCCGATCGCAACGGCCTCGACTTTCGCCGCTGCCCATGGAGATCGTTATCTCGCCATTACTCGCCTCCCTTGTCCGCAGAACCCCCGCAGGTGTAACAAACATGATCAACAGACTCGTGTCTACTACCCAAGAATGGGTAGAACAAGTTGCTAAACATGTTTCACATTAAAGCAAACGGCATGCACTGAGCCTCGAGCATAGGGCACTTAGCCTCCAATGCCCGCCCACCGCACTTGAAGCACTTGCCTTCTCCTTCGCTTCTTCTGCCTCCGTGGCAGCCATGTTCTTGCTCCCATTACTCCCACTATTTCCTCGCTTCTACCACCTTTGGTGCCCTTTTTCTTTTCCATTTTGCAACGGAAAATTTGGGCCCTTAGATGTGCTAGCAAGAGCATGTGCCCTTTTCCCATAACTCCTTCCGCAGCCACGAGATCATCGAGCAACCGACTAAGTGTATACTCGCCTTGCTCATGATCGCATTCACGCCGAAAGTTCTCAAAAGACTTGGCAAAGTATTGAGGATGATATCGACCTTGCTTCACCAATACCTCCTCCCAACCGATCAAGACTATCCATGAGACGAGTCATGGGAGACATGTTCATGGACCGAACTTCCTTCTTCCATCTTACACGCCAAGATTTCTCTCATTGTGTGGAAGCGATCGTCCGATCCGATCGCCCAAACTTACCTCGAGACTCGACCAAATATCGTCAGGCTCACCATCGATCGATGTCAGCACTGCAAGCCTTGACATAGTAGTCATCATATAGCATTTAGCCATATTGTTCGACTTATTCCAAAGTCCGCCGACTCGCCGCTCATTAGTCGACGCGCAAGAAGTGGCATCGGGTTTAGAGTAGTGAGAACAAACATGTGTTCTTCAAATGATAAGAACATATTCCATGTTTCGCTTCCACTGATAAAATTTGACCGATAACGGATTTTGTGCAGCATATTGATAATCGTGTAAGAGACATATCTCAAACGATAATGTAAACACATAAGCATACGATCGCACATAATTCGTAATAATAATATTGTAACCTTTGATAAAACAATATTAATTGAACCTCCAATCGCCCAAGGAATCCCACATGCAAGCCACGCGGTGGACGCCACACACGACCCCTCGACTGCACTAAAATATACCTTTAGTCGCTTAATTTCAATCCATGTCAACTTATCCTTATGACAAATGAAATTAACGATCGACCTTACTAGACCACATCACTATCACAAGAAGGACTTCGTGGAAGTTGTACTGAGGTGATGTCTAAGCAATGACCACATTTTTAACAAAGAGAAAACTAATTTTAGAATTAGCATACCACTAGACCATACCGCCCAATTCAAATTCTTTTGTTATCTCATTTTATATCTATCTCTAGAGAACTTATGAAAATCGCACATGCAAGCCACGCTGTGGATCGCCACACATGAAACTCCCACTTCTCAATAGATTTAAAATGTTTTATTTAGAAATCTCATCTAACAAACTTATGATAAACAAGGCAAGCAAGCCACGCTGTGATCGCCACTCACAAAGCATGCGTCACTTTGTTTAGAGATCAAAAGTGAGGTCTCGACATTTTAATTTAAAAAATTAATTTGTCGGTTTGCTTGCTTAGTCTTTTGTTCAAAAGGTTTGTCCATGCAGATCACGTAATCCTAGCATGCTTTTCTATAGAACTCAACATGTAAAACATGCTCGCAGTAATTCTAAAATATGCTTGAAAACGCGATAAACCTAGCATGCTTACTATGCGCACCCAATTACGAAAAACACTTAAAGGTTTGTCAACGTAATTTAAACATACATAGCATGCTATCGCATAATTTAAACATCCACGACATGCAATGAACGATAAAATAAAATAAAACGCTCATCGTGGCCCACTGTGAATCGCACTTTCCCGCCTAATCTATTACATAGAATTGCAAAGCATGATCTTTATAATCTTCAAAACGGCCTCGCGCACGGGCACGGACCGGATTCGAACGGGCCTCGCGTGCACCCGCACGGACCGACTCACAAAACAGATTCGGCCGAAAACGGATCCGGCTCGCCCCGCCACGCGGCGCGCCCGAGCGCCGCGCACGCCAAGCTTGCCGCCGCCGCACGCTGCGGCGCACCCGCTTTTCCCGCCGCCTCGATCCGCCGCTGCCTTCGCTTTACTTTTACGTATAAGATTTACGTAAAAATAAATCTAATCTAACCACGGATTTTCTCGTGGTGAAAACAAAATCCGACAAAATAAAAACGAGCCACGATGAACGATGATTCAACAATTAATATATTGCGCACGTAATAATCAAACGTGAATTAATCCAACAGAGCCAAGATATCGATCCCGTGCTCGATACCAATTGTAGGAAAACTAGGTTTAGCCTCGCCCGAGGATCTATCTTCGATGTTTAATTCACCATACATTGATTATATACCCAGTATGCACCTATATAATTAATTGCAACACGCTGGGTTTTCTCGTGTTTACCTCAACTGCCGAGGCGGATCGATCGAGACTCGCGCTTGACCTTCCGGATCGATCCCGCCGCCCAATCTCCAACGCCGAGCGAGGACGATCTATGGAGAATGCTTCGAAAATCACCCAATGCTCTCACTATTTTCAAAAATCACTCTAATGATCTCAAGAGTCTCGAAATTATGATGTTGATTATGAGGATTCACCTCGAATCTATCTCTTACCTTATATTTATAATGCACTACCTTAATCCCATAAGGAAATAATAATCCCATATGGAAATTACCATAATCCCATATGGAAATTACCATATAATCCTTTATGGAAATTACCATAATCCCATATGGAAATTACCATAATCCTATATGGAAAGGATTATTACCATAATCCTATATGGAAAGGATCTATGCATATCCCATAAATATAATAATATCCTTATAGGATAAAGAGAATCAAATCCTTTCCATAAGAGCATGATGGTGGACGATTTTCGAGCTCACGGCCCGGACGGGCCAAATTGTGGATCAAATGCAAGGAATAAAGACGGGCCTCAAATAAATTAATTATCTTATGTTCAAATTTCGTAACATAAATTAATTTATAAACATTTATTCATGCCACTAGAGAATAAATGCCGACTTACCCTTTATTACCGGGTTGAGTCGGCTTGCACTTAGACATTACGAATCCCCGATTTAAGATATCGAACGTCCATTAATTATTTATAGCATTCGATCGCTTAAAATAATTAATATCTTTAATTCCTTAAGTAGTACCACTCAACCTTATTATTGTACTTGAGCTAACTCAACCCGCAGGTTTAGTACAATAAACCTTTGAGCTCCTTAAGGGACGCCATCATCCTAAACGGATACGGTGACTGATACGATAACTAGCATGACATACAAGCACCGCCACCACCCAAGATGCGAGAATATCAAGTTAGAACATATAACCTCACCCATAACAAGTCAAAGTGATGGTCAAGAACTCATACTCATCTAATACCTTATCGAGATTTAGATCATCGAAGTCACCGAGATCTAGGTTCTTCACTACGGTCGATAGAAGAACTCATCTCACCGTGATCCTTCAATACGCCAAAGACGCATCAAAGATAGACAAGCAACCAAGTCAAGTCACTTTATCTATATCGCAGCTTCATACCGACAACTCGCCCTCAAGTCGTCTCACCAGAAACTTTTTATATCTCATTAAGCTTCGACCAATCATACGTACTCGTGATCTTCTACACACCGTATGATCTAACTTATATATGAGATAAGGGACACGATATATGCAATCAAGTATTCAATTCAGATAGAGATTGTAATAGTGGTAACAGAAACATTGTATACAAGCTCAACCAAAACTCGCCAAGATACAAATCCAACACCAAGACGCCGGTCATAGGTTCAAGGGTTTTCACCATGAGTGTATGTCGGGTTAAAGGTACCAATGGGTAGATGCCCTTTAGGTCGACACGCACACCTGTGCCCCCACACCTCCAGATTTTAGGACTAAGAACAGGCCCCCGCCTTGCCCCTCGCCAAGACGGCTCCAAATTCGTTTGTCCGCCTCAACAAATTTTACTCACTAGACAAATTTAACTAGCCACACCGGTCCAAGGAGTGGCTCGCAGCCTCGCCCAAGGCCGACGGCTATAATCACCCACTCCAACCGCACTTCTGGGATAAAGAGACACTTGATGTCTTACTCCCGCCATTGCTTGTAGCTACCCTCCCACCAAGGCTACCGCCGAAGTTAACGCCAAGGAAAAGAATAACACGGGTAGAAGGCCTAGAGCTCGGAACACCCACTCAAGGTTCTAAGGACATTTAGACCTCACGACTTGTATGACCTAGACTCAACGTGTTTCACCCCGAGCTCAACCAAACCGACTACTCACGCATAATCGACATAAACATAAAAGCAATAAACAAGAACATAATCGAAACCATACTTGAATATAAAATCAAACGTAAATCAAAAGCATTCTCTGCCAAGCAGTTGCTCAAGCAAAGATCATAAATACATAATATAAATTGTTTGTCCGTAGGACTTGCTTCTTCCTCACCAATCGCTCATGAAATGCAAGAGAAATAAAAGAGAGAAGTTGAGAGAGAATTCTGGATGATGCTCTCCACTCCACCGAATGTGTGTTGTGAATTGTAAGTGAATAATGTTGTGGAGTTGTTATGTTGGGAGCCTAAGTGTAGTTCCCCTTTGGCTTGGTCAGCGCGTGCATCTCGAGGCGGCAGGTGGTGAGGTCAACACTTTGGCTTGGCCTCGACCCGCATAAGAGCTCATCCGCTTCAGGCCCCGCAGATTTGTCTCATCTCGGCAACCGCAGTCGACCTTTCCTTTTCAAAGAAAAATCAAGTGGCGCAGAGAGCCTGCCCAAAATCTTTCCTTTGCGCGCAGTCTCGCCAGAGATCTTGTCCGCCGCCCAACCGCATCCCGACTTGCTCCTCCGCCCCCGCATCACCGTCCTTTTCACCTCTTCCTCGCCTCGATTATCTCCTTGCTTCACGCCACCGCTGATCGTGCCCGCCCCATGCGGTATGTTGTCTTGGCAAGATGTCGAGTGCTTTGCCAAGATAGTCTTCGGATTTTTACCTCTCATGGAAGGTGGCCCGATCTCGCCCAAAGTCCACCCCAACCCGCAACATCCCAAGCTGTCCTCCCGCACACAAACACACGCAAGAACACACAAAAATGTACTCTTTCTGTGGCAAGGACTACCCCAAAAGAGCACGAAAACAACGGCTCGTCACCTAGCAAAAAAACAAAAGCAGTACTAGAAATGATGGCACCATGTAGTATCAAAGAAATACAAAAGCTTAACGGAAGAATCACAACATTAAGTAGATTTATCTCCCGATCTGCGGTCGTTCTTCAAAGTGTTAAGAAAAGGAGCACAATTCAAGTGGACAGAAGAATGCCAAAAAGCTTTTGAGGCATTAAAAAACATCTGAGTGATTCACCCAACCAAACCATTGGAAGGAGAAACACTGTTTTTATACTTTGCAGTAGGAGAGGAATCACTAAGCTCAGTCTTAATCAGAGAGGAGGGGACAAATCAGAAACCCATATACTACGTGAGTAAGATGATACGATGGGTTGAATTAATATACACAGAGGTTGAGAAAGCAGCACTACCCGTGATGGTAACCTCAAGAAATCCGTGATTTTACCCTCTTCCCGAGGATCTATCTTAGATGTTTAATTCACCATACATTGATTATATATCTAGCATGCATCTATATAATTAATTACAACACGTACGTGTTTACTCATGTTTACCTGTGAATTTCTGGGATATGAGATCAATGACAAACCCGCCTTTGATCTTCCGATCAGATCCCGACGCTCATTCTCCAATACTGAGTGAGAGCCATCTATGAAGAACACTGCAAAATTTGCCTCCTACTTTTTTCTCTATGATTTTCGAAAATCAAAATGAATGAATAGGATTAATTATGATTTTTTATCACCTTGTATTTATAATGCATTCCTACAATTCTATTTAGATAGGATCCCTACATATCTAATAAATACAATAATATCTTTGCAGATAAATCATATCTAGAATAATTATCTCTTGATATCTAATAATATCAGATAATATCTCTTGATATCTAATGATATAAGATATATCTAATGATATAAGATAATAGCTCTTGATATCTAATAAGATCAGATAATATCTATCTAGATACTGGAGATGTATTAAAATAATACATCAATCAGAACAGAGTCCTAATGGGACTCTATATGTAGTGGGCGAAAATATCAGCAGTTACAGGCCTTGATGGGCCAGCCCAAGGATCAAATCCAAGGAATAAAGATGGTCCTAAAATGAATTAATTATCTTATGTTCAGCCTAGAATATAAATTAATTCATAAATATTTATTCATTCCACTAGAAAATAAATGTTGACTTGCCTATTTATTATCGGAGGCCCTTAGACTTACGAATCCTCGTATTTAAGATATCGCACGTCCATTAATTATTTATAGCATTCTGACTGCTTAAAATAATTAATCTCTTTAATTCATTAAGTAGTACCACTCAACCTTATATTGTACTTGAGCTAACTCAACCTATAGAGTTTAGTACAATAAACCTTTTGAACTCTTTAAGGGAACGTCATCATCCTAAACGGATATGGTGACTCGATACAGGTAAATAGCATGACATACAAGCACTGCCACCATCCCCAAGATGTGGAGAATATTGGGTTATCTTATGTAACCCTTACCCATAACAAGTCAAAGTGATGGTCAGTAACTCATACTCACCTAAAACCTTATCGAGGTTTAGATCAACATAAACTCACCGTGATCTAGGTTCTTCACGACGGTCAAATAGAAGAACTCATCTCACTGTGATCCATCAATACGTTAAGATGTACCAGCATAGACAAGCAACCAATTCAAGTCACTTCTTATCTATACTGCAGCCTATATCGACAACTCGTCCTCAAGTAATATCAGCTGTGATCCTTTTTATATCTCAATAAGCTTAACCAATCATACAGACTTATGTGATCTTCTACATACTGTATGATCTAACTTTTTTTGTGAGATAATGTGACAAACATATGCAATCAAGTAAACAATTTAGATAGGAGATTGTAATAGTGGTAACAGGAAATATTATATACAAGCTCAACCATTCTACTTTTAGTATACAAATCCAATAAAAATATGTGTACATTCAGACTCACAGCTAGTGTTTCAACAAGTATTAGGGACATATGATAAGAAAAAAGAGCAGATGATAAAATATCATGAACAAGTAGAAAATCTAAAAAAGAAGTTCCATAAAGCATCCATAGTACAGATCCCCAGAGAGAAAAATGAGAAGGCAGATAAGCTAGCCAGGTTGGCCTGCACAAACGAAGCAGATTTTGATAAAGAAGTAGTACTATTAAAAACCAAAGGGAAAGCTATCATGATGGACATTGGGGCCGTAACAGAAAGACATGATTGGAAATTACCCATCATCAGATTCCTCAGAATATGACTGACGCCAGAACATCCGGAGCACCAAAAAAGCATTTTATGCTAAATTCTGCCTAATTGGGGACTATCTCTATCGACGCGCATTCACACACCCATACTTGAGGTGTTTAGCAGAACAGGAAGGGAGAGTATGTGCTTAGAGAAATACACGAAGGATGCACAGAAAATCATGCAGTGTTTAAAGATCTGACGCGCAAAGCCCTAAGAGCTGGATACTTATGGCCCACTATGAATCAAGACGCCATGAGCCTAGTCAAGAAATGTTCGAAATGTCATAAATGTAAGATTAATACATATTCCTATCAAGAACTAGGATCGATGCATCCACCACGACCTTCGACAAAATGGAGAATGTATAATAGGAAGTTGTCGAAAGCCAATTTATAAGAGATTACATAATAGTAGTCATGGATTAGCTTACCAAGTGGATAGAAGTAGAAGTTGTGGCTAAAATTGATGAATTGAGCAATCCAAAAATTCTTGTGGAAAAACATATGCTGTTTAGGATACCAAGAATATTAATACCGGATACTGGCACATAATTTACTAAAGCAAAGAAAAAAAATGGTGTCAGAAAATAAAAATACAGCAGCGCTTCATGGCAGTAGCACACCCCCAAGCCAATGGACAAGTAGAGGTAACTAACAGAACTATTCTAAACGGATTAAAAGCACGAATAGAACAAGCAAAAGACAACTAGGCTGAAGAACTGGTCTCCTTCTTATGGGCATATCGAACTAGCCCAAGAATAACAACTGGAGAGGCACTTTTTAATTTGGTTTGTGGTACCCCAGCAGTTATAGGGATAGAGACTCACGGGATATTAAATTATAATGAAGAGCATAACAGAGGTCTGTTGCGAGAAAATCTAGATTCAATAGAAGAAAACATAGATTGCCCGCATAAAGTCAAAGGTATAACAAACGAATAAAGGCAGTATACGACAAAAGAATACAAGTAAAAAAAATCGAGAAATGAGACCTGGTCTTAAGAAGGGCAGATGTCAAGCGGCCATACGTGTCACAAAGGCCTACTTCTCCAACGGGAGCATACAAATTGGCAGATACTAAAGGCAAAGACCTACCACGACCATGGAACATTGCCAACTTGAAAAAATATTTCATCTAAATAGGTGCTGTATCAGATTTTTGTTCTCATGTGTTTCTTTGTTTCATAATTTCAGTAAAATTTTAGATATATTAGATTATGTTGTTTTCATACTTTAATAAAAATAAGAGAATTTATGAAAAATAAATCAATCAAGCACGGATCCCATTAAGAAAAAATCCTTTGAGCAAGGTGTAGTGTGGATCTCCCTAGCCAGGAGCCACTACTCGACAGAACTCGAGGCTAGAGTTCTAAGTTGTGAAGGTTTATCAAATGAACCACAATTAACCTCGCTAAGAAAGCCCTAGAATAAATCTAGTAACAAAATACTTCACTCAAAATTTCTACGCGCTTTAGAACAAGCAAAATAAAAGAAAACATGGATGAACCATTACAAAGCCGTAAGGACAAAACCATTACAAAGCCGTAAGTGACAAACCACTACAAAGCCAGAAGAAGTGGCAAATCATTACAAAGCCAGAAGCGGCAAAACCATTACAAATGCCAAACCATTATAAAACCAGAAGCGGCCAAACTATTACAAAGCCAGATGAGGAAAAATAGAAGCACTAAATACAAACATAATGCCCTATGAATGATATAAAGAACAGAGCACAGTGGGGAAGCTCAGAGTTGAGAAGTCTGGTCGAGTGGAGAAGCTTCGTGGTAGAACGGAGAAGCTTAGTGGTCAAACAAGAACTTAATCTACCAGCCCTCCAAAACCCCATGGGAGCAAATGGAAAGTCCTAGACGAGCAAGACCACTGCACCAGTGCTCTCAGGGATCATCGGAGAAACAAAGAAAGACGAAAGGAGACGTTGAGTGGAAGAATCCACGAAGAAGCCTTTCTAGTTCCGCCTACATGAGAGTGCAAAACATGTGAATCCGGCAACGAAAGAAATTCTGCCAGGTTTCTGGCTACTATCCCTCTATCCGTATAACGAATCAAGAATAGACGAATGAGGCATTTAATAATAATCAACCCATTAAAGAATGAGGATGAAGAGGCTCCCCTCGAGATAAAACCAAGTACTGCAAAAATAACGAAGCAAGAAAGACCAGAAACTCGAATAGGAACTTAAAGAAAAATGGGATCTCTGCGAAGGAAGAAACTAGAGAAAGGAAAGTTGATAAGGATACACCATGGTAAGTAAAGCAAGAATGAGGTAATATTTATACTTGCACGATAAGAGTAGCAAGTCCACTAAAAAACAAGGAGTAGTCCATAAATGAAAATGACAACAATCTCTGAAAAGTAAGATATCATATCTGAAAAGCAAGACATGCTGAATATCTTCTCTTAAAAAGTAGATATGGTAGATATGGCCTCATGAGTAGTCCAGAAATGAGACTTATAATAGTCTATGAAAATCAAGATACATTGAAAATCGCCTCTGAAAAAGTAAGATATGGTAGATAAAGAGGTACAACAATAAAAAAAAAAGATCAATAGAAGTAACAAGTTAGAAAGAGACAGAAGAGTTCACCCAACAGATTTTGAAAGCTAAAAAAGATCCTCCATTAAAATGTTGGTCATAATTAAAATTAGATGTAAGTAAACTAAGGAGTTGCAGCTCCCGCTACACTAGGATTAACATAACTTATTGCCAAGTCAGATGAAATAACTTTGGAAGGACCCAAACTCTCATCATGTTATCCCCAAACAGGACCTAGACTTGGTGGATCATATGATAAGTAGGTCTGGGCCATCCGTCTGA
Source organism: Salvia rosmarinus (assembly GCA_036937905.1). Lineage (NCBI taxonomy): Eukaryota > Viridiplantae > Streptophyta > Magnoliopsida > Lamiales > Lamiaceae > Salvia > Salvia rosmarinus. The sequence continues at coordinate 42,512 of JAODLM010000730.1, forward strand.
CCTCATCTAAAGTAGAACAGAAGGAGCCAAAAATTTGGAGATCTGCTGGGAAGTAAGGAACGACCGGATTGGGGACATGATGAAGGCGCAGAAGTAGAAGGGAGTTAATAGGCTCTTGTACAAAGGCTTGAGCGGTAGATTGCATAGGTTTTAACCACCAAGTAAAGTCCTTAGGTAAAGACTCATCCGTCTGAAAACCAGGGAAAGAAGGAGTCCTACCAAGGAGATTTGCCACTTAGTGATCTGTTAACTCCCCAGGGGCATCCAAAAGCTGGTGAGCGGCCCCAAGAGTAGCTCCTATGGCATAGCCCTCAAAATAATAAACTGCTTCACACATAAGAGACATAAATACTGGAGTATGAAGGTACGCCTCCACTAGTTCATCTCATAGGATCTGAAGGAAGTGCTGCCCAATAGGAGTGGCCAAGATGTGTTGGCGACAAAACTTCACGCCACTCGCCAGAGCTTGTTGTTTTACCTTCTCGACCTCGCTTTCGTGAGAGCATTGAGAAACCGCACGCGCAGCCGATCTTGTTCAATCATGTACCGCTCCAGCCGCAAAGATAATTATGGGACGAACGAATCAAAGTCTCTTCTAGAACTGGGAACGAGCCTCTGAATCGCAAGACTCTTTTCAACTCCTCGACCGAGCATAAAAAATCAAGAGCATCCGTGCTGCCCTTCAAATCCATTACACGGACCAAACTCGGTCGAGCTCTTTATTCTTCGCCCCTGCCTATTTATTCGCCTGCTTTTGTCAAACAAGCTCGATAACCTCTCGCAAAGAGATAGCTCTCATCGTAATCGCACAAACAGAAAGCCGCCCGCCAGTGTGCCCAAGATAACCTAAGATAAGAATAAATAAGTTGAATACTAGATAAGGATATCACAATAATAGATAAGTTTACGCTGAGATATGGCCGCACATGATAGCATGTGAACCTCGAAATAGAATGTCAATTATGTTAGATATGTCCGACTCAAGGCCTATGTGCCCCAATAGAGCACCCACATTGCTCATAAGAGAAGCTCATAGCATCACCTAGTGACTAATAGACAACGTCATTCCAGCCTCCAGTCGAGAATAGCCCTCCTGAGGAGCTTCCTCCTCGCCAGCTTGCCTCTTCGTGTTCGTAATCTTAAAGGACGGCTTTATAAGGAGAGGCGCGAGAGGAAGAGGAGGGTCAAGGAAAATCTACCTTCGATGCGCTTAAAGGACGCCTTGTTCCCTAGCAATATCATGTGGTCGGGCCACATCCTTTTCTAGATCCTTAACAATAACGGCTTATGAAGACTCAAAGATCGCAGAGGATCCGGGAAACATCCTCGGCCGATCACTAATTTCCACCCTAACCCAGTGGAGGGAGCAGGCTGTGACTAGGAGAGAGTAGTGGAAGTGTCGTGACAGAGGTCGGAGCCAGGGAGGAACCAATACCTCCGTAAGGTAAGAATGCAGATCGACGACGATGTAGAGATTAGATCCCCCACAAACATGTCTCAAAAAAATACAAGAGCAAGACAGCTAATGGAGGTAAAACAACATTGCAAAAAATAAAAATAAAAGCCTCCACACTTCGTGAGGAGTTACCCATATCATCGCTCCACTCATATCCGAGAAATAAGCCATAATAGATCGCGCATTCTCATCACATATAACTTTAACCATCGCCACGATCATGACCAAAGTCACATCACGCTGGATTTATATACCGAAAGCGCTGGTTGAGTTTGTATACAATCAAGGATCGCCATATCATCTTGGGCAATGATTGATAGATATAAAAGTTTCATACCGAGACGTGTGTTTTGAAATGCTGGCACGCTCGACGTATTGAAGGATCATATGAGATGAGTCTTCTATCCGACAGAGTGAAGAACCAGATCTTGGTGACTTACGATGATCTAAACCCGAAGAGGCTAATCACTGACTTGTTACGGGGCGAGGGTTATGCACCCAAGATCTCCATCTCTGGTGGTGGCAGTTGTCAGAAAGACGAGTCACCGTATCCGCTAGGACGATGACGCCCCCATGAGCTCAAAAGGTTTATTGTACTAAACCCCGCAGTCGAAAGTTAGCTCAAGCACAATTCACATCCCAACCGAGCAACAAAAAGCAGCAAGAAAATCGGTCCCTATCTCTATGGCAAGATTTTATTCTCTTTATCCCTCAGGATATTATTATATTTATGGAATATGCAGATCCTTTCCATATAAGATTATGGTAATGGGGTAATTTCCATAAAGAATTATGGTACCATATGGGATTATGGTACTCTTACGGATTATCATTATAAATATAAGGTACGAGATAAAGTCTAGTTAATGCCTCATTAACAAACAATATTTTCGAGAATATCACAAGTATTTGTGAAGATTTTTCGAAGACGCTGAGATCGGGCAACCGGATACACCCGAAGGTCTTTCTATATCTACAGATCTAAAGGTAAACACGAGAAAACCCCTACGGCAGGTATATATAATCAATGTATGGTGAATTAAATATCCAAGATAGATCGTAGGTTTCTCAAGAAAATAGTGAGAAAAAAATCCGCTGTTAGATTAGATTTTTTCAAATCATCCGTACGCCACGTGGAGACGACGGCGACATAAAGAAAAAGGTCATCGGCGCGTTTCAGCGCCGCTCGCGACATCTTAGCAAGATCGAAAATACCATATTCCCGAGAATAATGTGGAAGAAAATGGCTTTCGAATGGAAGAGGATAGCTTGATTCAAAGGCAGCCATATAAGCGGATGCTCTATAGAAACGACATATGGGAAAACTAAGTCAGCCATTATTTGATGTAACTGTAAGGTCATGGTTAGGGATCGTGAGGCCACACGAGCCTCATCGGGAGAGGATAGAAAAGCAAGGTTAGAGGGTGCTCAAGGTCAGGTCATAGCTCATCAAATTCTTGCCATGACGAAGAAGTTCGAATTTTTGTTTTTAATAGCCACGACGAAGGACGCTATGGAAGAAGAAAGCTCTAACTACTTCTAAAAAGACAATAGCAGGTAAGGACTCAAAAGTTCCCGGAGGGATAAGTGAGGGCCTTCGAATGTAGGTATAAAGTAGGTCTCAGGCTAAAGTGAGAATGCGTAATCACGAGAATGCTCAGAGTAGAAGAAGAAAAGAAATCGGAAGACGACGCCCTTCTTTATATGAAATTGCTCGTAATAAAGAGGGTCCATAGTTAAGGAGGTTAAACATCATTAAAATAAAAAGGACACGATTAAAAGGAAAGTTTGAAAGTCAAGCAAAACGTAGGAGTATGCACCCACTTTCGAAAAAAAAGGCAAAACGACGTCACGACATCAATGCGAGTGATGTATATTAAATCGTTCGTAGACTGCCATGAGAGATCTAATCATACGAGATCCGTTCATGAGATCTAGAAGACATCCGTCATACGAGAACCGTTATAGAGATCTAATCAAGAGACGTGGTCGATAAGATTTGGTTATCTGATATGAAAGATCTAACCATAAGAGATCCGGGTATGAGAGACCGTAAGTACAGTGCCCTAGGTCCTGGTTATCAAATATTTTGACAACCGAACTTTATAAAGTTTCTTTATAGACCAAGTTTGGTCGATTCACGAAGAGAATGATCAACTCCAACAAACAACTCTTGTTGATAAGATCTCGAGTTGGAGGAAAGCAATGAGCAGGAATAAAATATAATATGTAACTCATTACAATATAAGCTTATGTGGCTTAAACACGTATACCCTATTAAGTACAAGTCAGCAAGATTACTACAGGATAGGCCAAAAAGCCTATATGCATAGGCCCAAGTTCAGGTCTCTGATAATGAAATAGCAGCGTAAAATGAGTCTGTCTTATGAAGAGACCTATCTCTTCATAAGAGACCTAGTGCAAGAAGTACGGTGCAGATCTCGCAAGATCTTCCCATCTCTTATTCCCAAAAAGATTGAGAATAAGTCCAATTAAAACCATTTCCACATCTATAAATACCTCTATCTTGAAGGTATCAGGTACGCAATCTTAAGTATTCAATAACCCATAAGCACAATATATTACTGACTTGAGCATCGGAATGTCTATCCGGAGACCACCTTCCGACTCTATTTTGCAGTTATTCTGATTTACACATCATTCGGCTATTCATGGCGACATTCCGATTCTTCGCTCATGATCTTATTTTATTATTACCATAAGGTACTCATACTTTTATTATTATTTATTAGATTTGTTAAGTTGAATCTATTATCGGGGACGAGGATTAAGTTAGGAAAAAAGGTTATCGTGTTATTAAACAAACATAAAGGAAACATCCATGAACATCAAGATCGTGAAGACCAAAGTAGACATAATTTACAATACAAGAGACTAGTTTATGAGAGCCTTAACAAAAGAGTTCAACTGATATGAAGAATATCTAATTTCTAAACAAAACATAACTTAGTGTTCTTGCAACGAATAACGCGGGTACACATGTGAAGACGTGGGGTACACATGTGAAGACGTGCACTCAAGGTTCTATCTATCGCTGATAAAATATTCCACCGCTTCAACATTAGTCCATCTCACACGCTTTCAACCTCGCATATTTTAAACAAACATGTAGGTCGAGTACAAAGACTCAATGGACACATGCCAAATATGCATCATTGATTTAATTGCACTACCCCATCGTAAACACACGGAGTTTTGTTTAAGAGGTCTGTGTTTACTAAATATTTTATGTCATTTTTCCATAAAGGTTGTCCGTCGACATTTTCGCCTATATGATCTATATTTGTTTCATCATGCACCAGTAGAAGGAGGCTCCTTCCATGTATGTTGTGACCGATCGAAGAAACTCTTTGCAAGTACGCCACCATCAAGCAGCACATCAATCCTTACTAGAAATTCTCCACCTAGCATAGGATCCAAATTTATTAGATCAAGTCACGTAACCAACACAAGATAGATACACACATAAAACTTGAACATTTTGGATGTATAATTAACGCTAAACATTTCATCATCATTTCATCAAAAAGAAAGCATCCTAAATAAAAGATTTGTCATTTTCATTTTATCCTTGGCGAGAAAGCCAACCCGTACACTCTCCTTCTTAATACGGTGCTTTTTCTACCTTCATCGATCACTTATGCTCCACCTTTATGTAAGAAAGTAGTTTAGTACGTCGATCAAGTCTTCGTAAACGTTAGAAAGATAACTGACTGATAAATTCTTAAACCTTATTAATGTTTATTAACCGAACGTAAATTTTTAGGGTTTGCATCCTTAACCAATCGTGGTCATAGCTTCCTAAACCTAGTTTATAAATTTCTCCTCATTTCTAAACGAGACGTGTTTGCCTTCGAACCTCATAACAATTTAGGTAAACCTTTCAATTTGTCTTAGCCATTATCTCGTAAATGATTTCAGTTATGAAATCAAATTCATATTAAAGAGTATAGTCCTACCTCTAATTCGTTTTGTTCAAAGTTAGCAAAGTTACTATTTTCTTTCCTAGTAAATTTTTACTCCTCGCTTCTGAATCCTTATCAAGAAACCAAGTGATGGGTACCGCTGGGTACGTACTGGTGTATGGAGGGAAGATAGACCAGCTTAGGTAAATTCTAAAGCTTTTTCTTTTCGACACAGATCATACAAGTCAGAAGTTAGCCTGATAATCGATCGTCCAATACTCATATCTCAGACCGAGTGATATCAATTAGCAAACCCATCGACCGCTAAGACAACCGATCACATGGACTCGATAACCGATGTATGCATTTTAATGTGGAGATTATCAGATTTGCCTTGATGAAAACCGAAGCCAATTCAAACGCTTAGTCAAATATAGATTAGTCATTAATTTATATCTCTTCAAAGATCAATCAATACTAATGTAGGGTTTCAAAATAAGGTTGCGATGTCGATAATACGCTCAATAACTTTTAAAATCGAAAGCAACATGTAAAGAAAAATAACATATTAATTTTTACGTGACTTGAGAGATCAGCTCCCACGTCCACCGGACCTGATTACTTAGTTAATCCACTAACTGGTCGAGTCTTATTTACAAGTACAAGAGTAAACCTAGATATCGAGATCACCTTATAGTATGCCGCCTAACTCTTCGCTCCTCCTACTATTGTTGGTGCTAGAAACCACTAACTCGCTTGCGATGCAAATGACTTAACCTCCACATTTTATGGGTGCTACATGACTAACCTTTCAACAACTAACACTCGCAAGGCTACTTTCCATAAACTTCGACACAACTTTGGGGTTTTATAGTGGTTTAACTATGGTTCTGAGTTTACACAAGGCCAAACCCAAGTTTCTATGTTTAAGATATACAAGATGAAAACCTGACTCGTGACGTATATACCAAATCTCAAGCTAATAAATCCCAAAGCAGCGATGCCCACCTTGTCTCAACTCAACCCGACCCGCCACAATCAATTCCATTTTGACCCGACATGTTTTCCAAATTAGATTCAATTTTTTCATCCAAATCAGCTTTAGACGAGTTTGGTCCTGCGACTATCATGAGGCTCATTTTATAAATTAAAGAGTTACACTATGCAAATTTATGTAATAAATTAGGCGTAGACGCACATGATCCATTGTAACGGACCGCGATGAACAAAATTAGTTTATTTTTATCGCTCATAGATGTCGGATTTGTAGACCGAAAGTAATGGTTGAGCTTATATATATCAAGTTTCATGTTACCATTATTACAATCTACTATCTAAATTATTTACTTAATTGCACATGTTCGTCCCATTATCTCATACAAAAGTTAGATCATACACAGGTGTAGAAGATCACTGTAAGTCTCCGTATGATTGGTTGTTTAGTCGTGATATAAAATGATCACACCGAGACAACTTGAGGACGAGTTGTTGTGATAGTCGCAATATAGATAAGAAGTGACTTGACTCGATTTCTTGTCTATGCCGGTACGTCTCGGATGTATTGACGGATCACGCGAGACGAGTTATTCTATCCGACCGCCGTGAAGAACCTAGATCTCACGACTTTACGCCGATCCGAACCTCGATAAAGTTTTAGATGAATATGAGTTACACCATCACTTTGACTTGTTATGGTGAGGTTTATAAGATAACCCAAGATTCTCCGTGATTCGATAAGTGGCGGGTCAGATGTCATGCTAGCACTCAGACGAGTCAGCCATATCCGCTAGACGATGACGCCCCTTATGAGCTTCAAAAGGTTTATTGATACTAAACCCTCTGTGTCGAGTTAGCTCAACAATAATAAGGTCGAGTGATACTACTTAAGGAATCAAAGATATTAATTATTTTAAGCGTACCATAATGCTATATATAATTAACGGATATGTGATATCTTAAACACGTGATTCGCAAGTCTAAGTGCAAGCCCGACTCAACTTCGATAATAAAAGGGTTAATCAGCATTTATTCTCTAGTGAAATGAATAAATGTTTATGAGTTAATTTATGTTCTGGGCTGAACATAAAAGAATTAATTCATTTTAGCCCCATCTTTATTCCTTACATTTGATCTCTGGCCGGCCCACCATGCGTCTGTTGTCAGAATTTTGCCCAATTCTATAAGAGTCCTATTGTCACTATATTCTAATTTATGTATTATTTTAATACATCTCCAATATCTACATAGATATTATCTGATATTATTATATATCAAGAGATATTACCTGATATTATTATATATCAAGAGATAATTATTTTAGATATGATTTATCTTCGTGGATATGAAGATATTATCAGATGAGATATGCAAGGATTCTATCTAAATAGAATTCTCGAATGCATTATAAATAAAAGGTGATAAAAAATCGTAAATTAATCATATCAATTTGTTTGAGATTTTCAAAATCTCATAGAGGTAAACAGAGGCAAATTTCGCAAGATTCTCCATAGATTGCTCTCACTCTGCATTGGAGAATAGACATCCGTGATATAGTCCAAGATCAAAGTCGAGTCTCTACATTGATCTTATATCCCATAAATTCATTGTGTAAACACGAGTAAACATCATATATATCAGAATTAATTATATAGATGCATGCCAATATATAACCAATGTATGATGAATTAAACATCTGTTAGATCCTGGGAACCTCGAGGGTAAAATAAGATTTTCCTATCGCATGTGCGATTTTCATAAGTTCTCTAGAGATAGATCTAAATGAGATTACAAGAGAAATCGAATCGAAGCCGTATGGTCTACGAGTATGCCAATCAAGAATTTGATTATCGCTATCAAAAATTTTGTCATCGCAGCATCACCTCAAATACAACTTCATGCGAAGTCCCTTATGCGATAGTGATTTGTCTAGTTAAGGTCCACTTATTAATTTCATTTGTTATGGCGTTAAGTCGACATAGATCAAATTAAACGACTAAAAAGTTTATATTAGTCCAGTCGAGGTTCGATAAACGCGATTTTACACGCTTATATTCGATATTTGAAGATTTAGTTTAGCCTGCTTAATGCGCACTTACGGATCGATTCTTAATGTTTTATCTATTTCTGTAAAGATAACGCCTGGGTGTTCTTTTTGGTGCCGCGAGGTCCATATGTTGAAAATCGCAAAGCGAACCATCGCACGAGCCAATATACACTCGCTCGCTTTAGCGACCAACCTAGCGGTCGCCAGATGGCCTTAGAAACACGCGCAGAATCCCAGCACACCGCGATCGATAACGTGCTTGCGGCGAAGCCAGTAGAGAAAGTCATTGGGACGATTTATCATGACCGTTTAAATTCTAGCGGCCATATGGCCGTGAGCGAGCCAAGCGAGCGCAAGAGCGGTAATGACGAGGGGCACGGAAGACTTACCTCAGCGACCGCACCTAGCGACCATGAGAGGCGGAGTGGTTGCGAGCAGTAAGTAGGAGAAACTAAGGTTTGGGGTGTGCTATATATGTGCCAACCCCATCGCGCCTAACTTGGCCCTTGCGATTCAAGAGCCTCTTTCTCCTCGGTTTTCATAAGTTTTCCAGATTTTTAGCTTTAGGTTCCATCTAGTTTCATTCTAGAGTTGTTTCACGCATTGTTCTTCATTTGTTTTACATTTAGTCTACGATCGAAGACGTTTACGTCCGGACAATCTTTCTGATTTCCGTTTTTTGTTGAGGTTGGGATTCGAGCCCATGATTGTTCATCAACGCTTCATCACGGGTTTATATATTTAATTTCCATTTTATGGTTAAATCGTATTTCATTAGTTTATTATGTGCGGCTAGTTTTTCGATTCTAATCACAGGGTTTGCATGATTCGATCCTATATGTTGTGATTCTGGTATCACTATTTAAGTCCGGGCATTGATTCATGATTCGATTTTGCTTATTTATATGTGTTGATTTCGATCAATCTTGATGCATATTTAGTTGTCGGTTAATTACGTAATTGTGTTAATTGTCGATCGATATCGAATGCATAATCTGAATGAGCTTCTCGAGTCGTGGCGAGATAGGATATTCGTAGGAAGCATATTCTTTGTGATCCGTTTGGGTTGCTTGTTTCACTAGAGGCGTATGATAATAGGGAAAACTAGTAATCTCTGACCGCTTTTAATAAATATGAAATTATCGGTTATGTATGTGATCTTCCATCTTATGCGGATTAAAATTGGTTAATAGGAGCAGGATAAACATCGTTGTGGATAGGATTAATGCATCCCTAGGGTTAGTCGCCTTTATCAGTTTTTAAACATCCGAGTGTTTATCGCTTTAATTTACTTTACATTTTGTTACCTTTGCTTTGGATTGAATTCGAAGCCCTAAAATCTTACAAACCATGTTTGTTGCTTGGATAATGATGAATCATCGTTGAGTTAACCACGTGTTTTCCGTTACAATCCTCGTGGATACGATGCTTACACCTATACTTACACCTTTTAGTGTTAGAAAAATAGCGATCAAATTTTGGCGCCGTTGCAGTTATTAAGATTTCATAGGAATAATTTGTGATTTGGAATTATTAATTGAGTTTTATTTATTTTATTTTATTTGTTCTCGCCAGAAATGATTTTCTTCTTGTTCTCCAGGTAGTTTATGTTCACAGGTCGAGGGACCTCACGACTGCGTTTGATCCCGAGATCGAAATCACTCACAAGAGGAGAAGGAGGCGAGAGAAGAGACAAGCAATGAATGGCAGGAATCCGAACAGCAGGGCTTCTCTCAAGTAGTACTGCAACGCATTGCGATTTCTAGAAATCTGCGGCCTAATTGGCGACTATGGGACTTCGTTGTCCACTGATCCGGAGGTGGCGAGACCGTTGAATTATATGTACGCACCTCCTACCGAGCAATTTCAAGGAGGCGGATGGGGCCCGTAAGCACGCTTAACAATTTGGAGCGTGCCGTACTAATCGGCATGGTTGAGGGAACAGTTCGGAGAGGAGTCACGAGAGGATCGAATGCCCATCGAGACCTATCTCGACATTTGTGACACCATCAAAGCGAGATGGGGTGCCACAGACACAATCCAGATGCGTATGTTCGGATTTTCTCGGAAATCAAGCAAAGGACTGGTTCAAGACCTTAGATCGCAGACGGCATCAGCAGCTGGGCAATTCTCGTGAGAAATTTCAAGTACTTTCTCTCCCACTAAGGCCTGGAAGATCATAGCCGAGATTTCCCACTTCTCCCAAGCTAGGAGATGAATCTTTATTCGAGTCGTGGGAAAGATTAGG
>JAODLM010000356.1:0-56308 GCA_036937905.1 Salvia rosmarinus
ATTAGCTATGTTTATATCCATTTGCTTTATATCATACGGTGACGATCCATATGATCCGTACTTCCTTGGGAAGTCGGGTCGTCTAAAGTGGTATCGAGCACTTGTTCGCTCACGAACCTAGAAATCCTTTCCTTGAATCCTAAGTTGAAAGTCGAGTCTAGAAATTGTTTATGTTTAATCTCATCGCTTCGCACTCCATCGTCGTCCTGCTCAACGAGGAAGAAGGTAACTATCTCAACTGAAAATTATTTTGAAATGATGGAAGTTTATGAAATGTGAAATGGACTTACAAAAGTCGCATTGTTTTGAAGGTTGAAATATGTTTGAAAGGAGAAAAGTCTCAACATTTCAAATGGAGTTGTTGTTTCCAAGGATTTTGGGAAAAAAAAATGAATGATTGAAATTGAAAATTTATTTTCAAAATAACTGTTGTTAGGTTGAAAAGAGTTGAAAACTCTGGGAGACTGATAAAGGAATGATATGAGAATACCTGTTTATCGCAATATATGTTATGAGTTGTGTTTACTCCTATATGCAAAGCATGCTAGTGGCATAATGTAAATGAGTATGTTTCCCCATGAAAACATAGACTCTTAAGACGCATGATCCCTATTGCGTCGAACTTAGTATGAGAACATAAGATATCCCCGATGGAACGGAATCCTAAGGAAGAACGAGAACATAGAAATTATAAGAATCCCAATACGAATGGATCCGAGGATGACAACGATGAGTTTATGATGACGAGCGATTACTTAAGCGGAGGTTCGCATCGCTATGAATCCCAACATCTACGTGTGAAGAAGGAATTCAACACCATACGTGCTATCTCTATCGTGGCGATAACGAAAAATCAAAGTATAACGTTATGAAAGTATGAAAGAAAGATCTAATTGTAAGTATTGAAAGAACGCATGTGATCGATGTTATAATGCGAATAGAAATAAGGAATTCAGGACCCAATGAGAAAGGGTGACCACTTAGCCTTTACCCGAAGGCTAGACATCGAACGTTTGTTCTATCCTAAGGAACCATGCAGTCTCTTCCTAGAGACCAAACCATGAAAGTAGTTTCATAAGAACTTAAAAATATAAGATGTTAGGACGATTTTTACGACTAGGCTCCCTTTATCTGCTAGAGTCACACCCGAGGAGGTGGTATGCTCCTACTGTTTCTACTAGATGTGCCGAGGAGACGACCTCGGTGAGTTTTTGGCGCACTTCACCCGTCATTGGGCCGCTGCACACGCCCGAGGTACATCTCATTATGACGGTGTGCTTCGACTTATCATGAGACTGCCATCCGATTGGCAGGGGTATGCCCGCGAGATATCAACGGATTATATCTATCGACGCCGAGATAGCTTCGATCTGGAGACGGACATGCCTCGCTTTGCTAGCCATCTGAGCTATGTATTCACGGTGTGCGGAGCTGCACCACGTGGACGAATCTCCTACACGGGAATACACTTGCGCGATGAGATTCGGAGTGTCTCCACCGGAGGTGCCAGATTAGCGGTGACGGACCCGTATTCTTTCCGGCTATGGCGGTGAATATGTTCGAGGCTAGACCTTCCCTTCCTCGACAACTCACTTTTTCGGTCATACCGCCAATAGGATTCAAGCCCCGTCATTGCCTGGCCCGATCATTACCACCGATCATTCCATGCCAGTATCCATCTTTACCTACCGGCGTTTCCCCAGTTCAACCGCCACCACCCCATACGGACCCATGTGTCGCGATACTATAGAGATTGACGATTCACGTGGCCTAGCGCATGCGCCATGAGAGGAGTTTGTGCCGTCTTCTTTCGCTTCTCTGCTTCCGTACCAATACCTATGAGGAGATCACGACCGAGATCCACCGGACACTGGCCGTTATAGGAGAAGCTAGGGTCATTAGAGTCCGAGAGCCCGTGGCTCCACATTCGATCTTTGAGGTCATGAGGAGGATGATCCGGAGGAAGACCACGAGGAGGACCGTCACGACGATGAGATAGAAGGAGTAGACAGACTGCACCCGGACTCTCGGTTCGACACGACGAGCCATGTCTACACCCGGAGATTATGGATCTAGTTATTATCGGAAATCTTATTTTAACCCTCTCCCAGGATCTATCTTGGATGTTTAATTCACCATACATTGATTATATCCCCTAGCATGCACCTATATAATTAATTGCAACACGTAGGGGTTTTCGTGTTTACCGCGAATCTGTCGGGGTAGAACGGATCAAGACTCGTGCTTTGATCTTCCGGATATCCCGTTGCCCAATCTCCAATATCAGTGAGGATAATCTTTGGAGAATGCTATAGAAAACCACCTTTTTATCTCTATTATTTTCGAAAACCTCTCACCAAAATACTATGATGATTATCAAAATATGGATGAGCATTAACCTTGATTTTCTCTTACCTTATATTTATAATGCACTACCAAATCCTACAAGGAAAAGATCTATGCATATCCCATAAATATAATAATATCCTTTTAGGATAAAGAGAATCAAATCATTATCCATAGAGAGAGAGAGCGAGTTTCACCTTAGGTGCGGCACTGGATGGGCCAGCCAGGATCAAATGCAAGGAATAAAGATGGGCCTCAAATAAATTAATTATCTTATGTTCAGCCCGAACATAAATTAATTTATAAACATTCATTCATGCCACTAGAGAATAAATCTTGACTTACCCTTTATTACGAAGTTGAGTCGGGCTTGCACTTAGACATTACGAATCCCGTATTTAAGATATCGCACGTCTATTAATTATTAAGAGCATTCTCATTGCTTAAAATAATTAATATCTTTAATTCCTTAAGTAGTACCACTCAACCTTATTATTGTACTTGAGCTAACTCAACTCGTAGGGTTTAGTACAATAAATCTTTGAGCTCCTTAAGGGGCGTCATCATCATAAGCGGATACGGTGACTGATCACGATAACTAGCATGACATACAAGCACTGCCACCACCCAAGATGCGGAGAATATTGGGTTAAATCATGTAACCCTCACCCATAACAAGTCAAAGTGATGGTCAAGAACTCATACTCACCTAATACCTTATCGAGGTTTAGATCATCGTAAGTCGCAGAGATCTAGGTTCTTCACGACGGTCGGATAGAAGAACTCATCTCACCGTGATCCATCAATACGTCGAGACGCATCAAAGTATAAACAAGCAACCAAGTCAAGTCACTTCTTATCTATACATGCTTATACCGACAACTCGTCCTCAAGTTGTCTCGGTAGTGATTCTTTTATATCTCATTAAGCTTGACCAATCATACAGACTTCTGTGATCTTCTACACACTGTATGATCTAACTTATATATGAGATAAGGGGACATAGATATATGCAATAGAGTAATCAATTCAGATAGGAGATTGTAACAGTGGTAACATGAAACATTGTATACAAGCTCAACCAAAACTGCTTTCAGTATACAAATCCAACTCGGATATGTGATATTAAGGTGTTTAAGAAGGAGGCCTACTTATCAACACGCATAAAGAATCCGTGGGTATGGTAAGGAGAGAAGAAAGTTGCTTGCAAACATGATACATGCATATGCATATGATATTATGATGATATGAAAACAAGTAAGTATTTAATTATGAAAGTACATGTTATGGCAAGTCAAGTTTATAGCCCTAAGGGCAAAGTTTATCTTTATGTTTTTGGCGTATACCCACTGAGTGCATTTTTGTACTCACGTCCTGTATATATTTCTAAATATGCAGGTTGAGCTGGAGAGGATGCTGGAATCGAATGCTGCGCGAAGGAGCTTCTCTAAATGTTGATTCATATTAAGGTTGTTCTATTGTTATTGACATGTTTTATTGCCCGAGAGTTATGTCTTCATACATAATTCTCACCACGTTCGTTGTCGAGCTTTAACCTTACTTGTTTATATGTTTTGATCGATAAAGTGATCATGTCCAATGATCGGTGAACAAGGATTTCTCGAATGTTGTAATGGTTTTCGTTGGATTCAATATTATTCGGTTGAATCGTTGTCATTACTTGTTTTAAATTGTTGATAAATTCTTCTTGATGACAAAACATTCTTGGAAATCTACTTTATATTTTACCTTCTTGAACCGTAAATGTTAGATTTATTCATAAAGAAAGTTGTTGTCATCTTTTCTCTTGACATATGTTAGAACCCGTCGTCGTTAAATTTTCTTCTTAACCCCGAGTCACGCCTAATTACCCGATTAGGTAGACGGGTCGATGTAATAGTATCGAGCGGTTTGAATTTTGAACACGTGAAATCTTTGTAAATTTGTGCGGTGTGTGCAGTTTTGCACTCGAGTTATGAATTCTTGAGAATCCTTATGAATCTTTGAAAGTCTTGTGCAGTTTGTGCACCTTGAGAAAATGAATTCTTTTGAAATGTTTGATTCTGAATTGAGAAAATGAGTCAAAGAGACAATTATTCTCGAGAGAAGCTCAGCATTCGATTCCGTCATCTCTAGCTCACCAGGTAAAAGCATATGCTTATGATTATGTTTATGAGTATGATGATTATGATTATCTCAGATGATGTTTAATTGTGCGCCTTAATGAAGGAATTGTTATATGAAAATATGTGTTTGAAATGAGCTATCGCTCTATGAGTTAAAGTTGAAAAGAAGTTTTGAGAGGAGATGACAGAGCAAAATGAATAAGTTTTTCGCAAGAGTTCGAATATTGTTTTCTGCAATGACAAGAATCGTCCAGACAACTTAGAAAAGTACGACTTGTTTGTCGTCGATTTGTTGTTGTTATCTCGCTGTCATCATTACGTTGTCGTCGTTTCGTTTATATTCATCAACAAGGATCAAAGAGAATTTCTCTATATGCATCAGACAGTAGCTTACATTGGACTAATTTCTCATTCGAATCGAAAGAGATGTTTGAACAAGGCGTATCGAGATTAAATGGAAATTTCAATCGATTCCTCTATTGTTTAAAGAGTGGCAAGCTTGGGTTGTTTCTGTTCCCATTGATTAAATTGAGTCTGGCTTTGTTGTTTTGAGCAAATTGATTCTCCGACTCCTAGTTACCATCAAATTTTAATATTACACTTGAGCCCTCCTTTTGATTCATTTTCCTATTGCTAAATCTATCTCGGTTGTTTATCAACTTGGTTGGTTGATAATTTTCCTTCTATTTGAGGATGATGAGGATGATGATGGTGAAAACCTTGAAACCATGGATGTTAATTTTGTATGCTGGGCATGATATTAAAACCTTATTCTAAAAATAGAGTCTTCCTTATCAAATGCTCACTAGTTATGTCGAATCGATGTAGATCTTGTACAAATTGATTATTCTTAAATCGATATTGAAATTATCTTATTGATTAGATTAATGCGACCAACCTTTCGCATCTCTTGAGATTCCTACATCGATTCAGTTCAATTTATTTTTTTTATATGTTTCCAAGATTTTTCCTTTGGAGATTTGAGAAAGATTCATTTAGTTCATCGAGACCCAGTGTCTCGAAATTTTTTGTATGAACACAAGTTGTACCGATTGTTGTACAGCCTGACCATAACCACGGATATCGGCTAAGTTCCTTTTGAAGATAACCTTTTGGGGAAAGAATGGAAGCTGATAGTCATAGATCGTATCGGATGTGATTGCCAGAGATATCAAAGCATAGCCAGATGACAAAGTTTTTCCCTATTTTATAAAGGTCCTCAGAGATACAAATTCCATT
Organism: Salvia rosmarinus; assembly: GCA_036937905.1. Classification (NCBI taxonomy): domain Eukaryota; kingdom Viridiplantae; phylum Streptophyta; class Magnoliopsida; order Lamiales; family Lamiaceae; genus Salvia; species Salvia rosmarinus. The sequence continues at coordinate 5,712 of JAODLM010000356.1, forward strand.
CCTTTATATCTATATGATCATTTTGCTATCTAACTGTTTCATTTCACATCATAACTTTGTGATAAGTAATTTTGATAACCTTTGAGATCTGAGTTTGTCTGTTGATTGAACATCTTTATCTTGTTATTGATAAGCCAAATATGCTGCATTTTGATATTCCTTTGCAATACAGTATGTTATTCAGAAGAAGAAATCCCCAGTCTGAAAGATTAAGAAAGTATAATTCTTTTCAAGATTTACTTGTACTTTTTTTCCCCCTTAAACCAATTGTAAAATGGCAAAATTTTTGTTTCAAATTCTTTATCCTTAATGAAGTGGATAACCCAGCTGATGTTAAAGAATGAGTTCTTTTCATTGAGCGAGTTTTCAAGTTCTGGAGAACTCAAATCAAGAATATCTCTTATGTATATCGTTAATGTTGAAGAATCGGCAGCCTTGATGAAGAATACGTCAGAAAGTTTTTTTCCGAACAATTAGAGAATTTTACGCAAGAGTAATTCAAAGAAGAATTTTACGAAAGGTATCTACCATGGAATTCTGCAAATATAAAGAGATTTAGTTTGCGAGCACGAAGCAAAGAAAGAAGATTGTCGTATTATATGAGCGTGAAGTTTGAAGATTGATTCATGATGCTCTCGATAAAGTTGAAAAGATAAGAAGACATACGCTTTAGTTACCAAATCGAAGCATGGGTGATAATCAATCGACTCACGAAATACGCTTATGTTATTCTGATTCTTATTACGTATGGAGCTGACAAGTTAGCTCAAATGTACATCGAGAGATCGTACGTTTATATGAGGTGCTCGTCTCAATCATCTCAAACAGATACTCCAAGTTTACCTCTTGTTTTAGACGAATTTATAATAAAGATGGAGACAAGATCAAAACCAAGATTTATATGGCTCTCTACGAAGCTTTCTACGAAAGAAGTTGTAGATCATCGTTTTATTTGAAACACAATTGAAGAAGAAAGTGCTTGGACCAGACATGATTAAAGAGATGGTCGTAATCGTACGACAAGTAAAGACAAGAATCCAAGAATTTATCGAGATGTATTGAATTGTACGAGATTCAAGAAAGATTGGCTAGTCGCCTACAGATAAGCATTTTCTCCGAGTTCGAAAATATTCGCGATGTGTTCTATATGCTACTGGATATAAAGCTATGTGTTTAATCCAAAACACATGATACATCAAGAGAGCAAATTTTCGTGAACAAGATTTAAGCTATGAAAGAAAGCCAGAATGCGTCCTAAATCGACATGGAAGTTAAAGATCAGATGAGAAGGATATATTCTGAGCTTTTGCTGACGTACAAAATTTCGAGGACGAAATTTTTTTAAGGGGGTGAGAATGTAATACCCCGTATTTTTGTAATGTAGATTAGCTCATTATTAAGAGCTTATTAAGAAGGGCATTGCATCCTTAAGAAAGAGTTGGTTAAGTTAGAAGCTTTTGCACTAAGCTTGAGTTGAGACGATAGAATCGGCGGTAATCGAGATAAGATTCTCAGATCTTATTTAGGATAAGAAGACCTAGATTCTAAGGGTCTTAAGATGATAGGTACATGCTCAATAAGTTTTGATGTCGAAAATTTAGAATTTCAAAATCTACGTTTTTGTGGCGTCGGCGTTTACGATTAAGCTCGGATTAAGAGCAAAATATTTAAAATGGTTTTAAGGTCAAAAATATTTTTAATTATTATATTTTAATGATATTTGATGATGGAAAAATTTAGAAAGTGATTTTTAAGGATTTAAGAATAAATGGAATATTTAATTCCATTATTTGCATAAAATGGAATTTAATCTCTATTTTTAGAAAGTGAGTTCCTATTATATATTTTATAATTTTGGGAATTTATATTGATGAAAATTATGAGTTTAAGGTGTTAAGAAAATAAGATTCAATTTTGGAATTTTTTGGGAATTAATTATGGAATTTTCTACAATATTTTGAAAAATTTCATGAAAATACATTATTATTATTATTATTTTTATTAATTACGAAAATTCAAAAAAATAAAATATAGGAATTATTTTATGGAATTATCTAGAGTATGGTGTGTTGGCACCATTTTGTTTGGGAAAAATAAAAGAAAATTTAATTTATAATGTGAAATTACTATTTTGCCATTATTAATTATATAAGTATACTTTTGGAACCATTTCCTTCCTCATTTTTCAGCCCAAACTCACGCAACACACACTTAAACACACACTAAATTTGAAATTTTCAAGAGAAAATAGGAAGATCCAGTAGTTGAATCTTGATCCGTCATCGAAACGAGGTATAATCTCGCCTCAGAACACATCTACGGATTGAAAATTTTAAAATTCATGAGCATATGTTATTTCATATTTTGATCATATGCTGAAAATTATGAAAGATTTGTTTATTTAATTATTTGTTAATATTATGATAGATTTGACGCTCACGTATCGTTTAACGTTGAATTTGTAAAGCATATGTTTATTGTTTGTAAATTCATGTGATTTTCGAAAATAAGGGGCTGTTTAATCTTGAATATGTGATGTTGTTATGATTGAATTGTCTTCATAAATATGTTATTAGATTGATATAAACGTGTTTGGAACAAGAAAAACGTTTGAAATCGAAACTATACGAAAATACCCTAAATGGCCGAAACCCTAGGTCCATATATTGTTGGATTTTTGATTTTATTTGATCATTTTGACTTCATATTTGGATTCTATGATATGAATAAAGCCTAAAATGATTTATTCAGATTTTTCATGACGTATTCAAAAACGGCAAAATTTTAGTTTGTCGTGAAAATTAGTTTTCAAAGCCAAAGCTTTGATATTTATGTTTTATTTATAAAATGATTATCTTTGATTATAGTTGAGCATGTATATAGGTTCGTTGGTGCTAGATGTCGTGTCACGTGATTTTTGACGTTAGACATAAAGTGACGTCTTAAGGGGATTTTCGGTTGATGGCTAAGATAAGATGATTGAAGCTTATTGTTGAGTCTTATATGATCATTGAGACATATGATGATGAATTGATGTAGTTTGGGCTATGTTTGGATGGTTTGATGTTGATTTGCCGATGCGTTTTATAAACGTTACGCTGCCGAAATTTCGATAGAATTCGTTTGTTAATAAGATTTTAGAGGATGCAATGACCCAAGTTTTGATAAACCATAGCGTCTTAGATTTGATATCGAGAAGATATGGTCGTGTCAACGACTAAGATGATTAATGTTCGTGTTTGTTTCTTGTTAGGCATTTATGCCGTTTAATATGGATAAAGAAAGAAATGGAATTGGAAATTAGTTCCTTAGCTCTAAGGAACATCCAGGTGGGTATAAGTATTTTCTATAATAATATGCTTATGCTTTGAAATGTTTTCAAATGATATAATATGTTTATGCATGAAAGATGACATGAGATTTTATGATATGTATTGATTTGAAAAGTTGATTGACTTGCCAATGTTTTTAAGCATGAGCATAAGCATGATGCACTACCTATCCACGGGAAAGAAAGAAAAGAAAGAAAGAAAAGAAAGAATTTACCGACGCCGGGTATGGTAGTAGTTGAGAACCGGGTCCAACTCGGGTATGTGATATTAAGGTGTTTGAGAAGGAGGCCTACTTCTCAACACGCATAAAGAATCCGTGGATATGGGAAGGAGATAAGAAAGTTGCATGCAAACATGATACATGCATATGCATATGATATTATGATGATATGAAAGCAAGTAAGTATTTAATTATGAAAGTACATGTTATGGCAAGTCAAGTTTATAGCCCTAAGGGCAAAGTTTATCTTTATGTTTTTGGCGTATACCCACTGAGTGCATTTTTGTACTCACGCCCTGCATATATTTCTAAATATGCAGGTTGAGCTGGAGAGGATGCTGGAATCGAATGCTGCGCGAAGGAGCTTCTCTAAATGTTGATTCATAATAAGGTTGTTCTATTGTTATTGACATGTTTTATTGCCCAGAGAGTTATGTCTTCAAACATAATTCTCAGCCTCGTTTCGTTGCCGAGCTTTAACCTTACTTGTTTATATGCTTTGATACGATAAAGTGATCATTTCCAATGATCGGTGAACAAGGATTTCTCGAATGTTCAGAATGGTTTTCGTTGGATTGAATATTATTCGGTTGAATCGTTGTCAATACTTGTGTTAAATTGTTGATAAATTCTTCTTCTTGACAAAACATTCTTGGAAACCTACTTTATATTTTACCTTCTTGAACCGTCGATGTTAGATTTATTCATAAAGAAAGTTGTCATCTTTTCTCTTGACATATGTTTGAACCCGTCGTCGTTAAATTTTCTTCTTAACCCCGAGTCACGGCCTAATTACCTGATTAGGTAGACGGGTCGTGACAGAATGGTATCAGAGCGGTTTTGAATTTTGAACCTGTGAAATCTTTGTAAATTTGTGCAGTGTGTGCACAGTTTTGCAATTCTGAGTTATGAATTCTTGAGAATCCTTATGAATCTTTGAAAGTCTTGTGCAGTTTGTGCACCTTGAGCAAATGAATTCTTTTGAAATGTTTGATTCTGAATTGAGAAAATGAGTCAAAAGACAATTGTTCTCGAGAGAAGCTCAGCATTCGATTCCGTCATCTCTAGCTCACCTGGTAAAAGCACAAGCTTATGATTATGTTTATGAGTATGATGATTATGATTATCTCGGATGATGTTTAAGTGTGCGCCTTAATGAAGGAATTGTTATATGAAAATATGTGTTGAAATGAGCTATCGCTCTATGAGTTAAAGTTGAAAAGAAGTTTTGAGAGAGATGACAGAGCAAAATGAATAAGTTTTTCGCAAGACTTGAATATTGTTTTACTCGAATGACAAGAATCGTCCGGACAACTTAGAAAAGTACGACTTGTTTGTCGTCGATTTGTTGTTGTTATCTCGCTGTCATCATTACGTTGTCGTCGTTTCGTTTATATTCATCAACAAGGATCAAAGAGAATTTCTCTCTATATGCATCAGACGAGTAGCTTACATTGGACGAATTTCTCATTCGAATCAGAAAGAGATGTTTGAACAAGGCGTATCGAGATTAAATGGAAATTTCAATCGATTCCTCTATTGTTTAAAGAGTGGCAAGCTTGGGTTGTTGCTGTTGCCATTGATTAAATTGAGTCGGCTTTGTTGTTTTGGGCAAATTGATTCTCCCGACCCTAGTTACCATCAAATTTCAATATTACACTTGAGCCCTCCTTTTGATTCATTTTCCTATTGCTAAATCTATCTCGGTTGTTTATCAAATTCGGTTGGTTGATAATTTTCCTTCTCCATTTGACGATGATGAGGATGATGATGGTGAAAACCTTGAAACCATGGATGTTAATTTTTGTATGCCTGGGCAAGATATTAAAACCTTATTCTAAAAATAGAGTCTTCCTTATCAAATGCTCGACTAGTTATGTTTGAATCGATGTAGATCTTGTACAATTGATTATTCTTAAATCGATATTGAAATTGTCTTATTGATTAGATTAATGCGACCACCTTCGCATCTCTTGAGATTCCTACATCGATTTAGTTCATTCTATTTTTTATATGTTTCCAAGATTTTTCCTTTGGAGATTTGAGAAAAGATTCAATTTAGTTCATCGAGACCCAAGTGTCTCGAAATTTTTGTGTATGAACTCAAGTTGTACCAGTTGTTGGCACAGCACAGCCATAACCCTGGATATCGGCTAAGTTCCTTTTGAAGATAACCTTTTGGGGACAGAATGGAAGCTGATAGTCATAGATCGTATCGGATGTGATTGCCAGAGATATCAAAGCATAGCCAGATGAAAAAGTTTTTCCCTATTTTATAAAGGTCCTGAGAGATGCAAATTCCTTTCCTTGATATCTATATGATCATTTTGCTATCCAACTGTTACATTTCACATCATAACTTTGTGATAAGTAATTTTGATAAGCTTTGAGATCTGAGTTTGTTTGTTGATTGAAAACCTTTATCTTGTTATTGATAAGCCAAATATGCTGCATTTTGATATTCCTTTGCAATGCAGTATGTTATTCAGAAGAAGAAATCCCCAGTCTGAAAGATTAAGAAAGTATATTTCTTTTCAAGATTTACTTGTACTTTCTTTCCCCCTTAAACCAATTGTAAAATGACAAAATTTTTGTTTCAAATTCTTTATCCTTAATGAAGTGGATAACCCAGCTGATGTTAAAGAATGAGTTCGTTTCATTGAGCGAGTTTTCAAGTTCTGGAGAACACAAATCAAGAATATCTCTTATGTATATCGTTAATGTTGAAGAATCGGCAGCCTTGATGAAGAATACGTCAGAAAGTTTTTTTCCGAACAATTAGAGAATTTTACGCAAGAGTAATTCAAAGAAGAATTTTACGGAAGGTATCTACCATGGAATTCTACAAATAGAAAGAGATTCAGTTTGCGAGCACGAAGCAAAGAAAGAAGATTGTCGTATTATATGAGCGTGAAGTTTGAAGATTGATTCATGATGCTCTCGATAAAGTTGAAAAGATAAGAAGACATACGCTTTAGTTACCAAATCGAAGCATGGGTGATAATCAATCGACTCACGAAATACGCTTATGTTATTCTGATTCTTATTACGTATGGAGCTGACAAGTTAGCTCAAATGTACATCGAGAGATCGTACGTTTATATGAGGTGCTCGTCTCAATCATCTCAAACAGATACTCCAAGTTTACCTCTTGTTTTAGACGAATTTATAATAAAGATGGAGACAAGATCAGAACCAAGATTTATATGGCTCTCTACGAAGCTTTCTACGAAAGAAGTTGTAGATCATCGTTTTATTTGAAACACAATTGAAGAAGAAAGTGCTTGGACCAGACATGGTTAAAGAGATGGTCGTAATCGTGCGACAAGTAAAGACAAGAATCCAAGAATTTATCGAGATGTATTGAATTATGCGAGATTGAGAAAGATTGGCTAGTCGCTTACTGGATAAGCATTTTCTCCGAGTTGAAAATATTCGCGATGTGTTCTATATGCTACTGGATACAAAGCTATGTGTTTAATCCAAAACACATGATACATCAAGAGAAAATGTTCGTGAACAAGATTTAAGCTATGAAAGAAAGCCGAATCGTCCTAAATCGACATGGAAGTTAAAGATCGGATGAGAAGGATATATTCGAGCTTTTGTCGACGTCTAAAATTTCGAGGACGAAATTTTTTAAGGGGTGAGAATGTAATACCCGTATTTTTGTAATGAGATTAGCTCATAATTAAGAGCTTATTAAGAAGGCATTGCATCCTTAAGAAAGAGTTGGTTAAGTTAGAAGCTTTGCGTTAAGCTTGAGTTGAGACGATAGAATCGAGGCGAATCGAGATAAGATTCTCGGATCTTATTTAGGATAAGAAGACCTAGATTCCAAGGGTCTTAAGATGATAGGTACATGCTCAATAAGTTTTGATGTCAGAAAATTTAGAATTTCAAAATCTACGTTTTGTGGCGTCGGCGTTTGCCGATTAAGCTCGGATTAAGAAAAATATTTAATATGGTTTTAAGGTCAAAATATTTTTAATTATTATATTTTAATGATATTTGATGATGGAAAATTTAGAAAGTGATTTGAAGGATTTAAGAATAAATGGAATATTTAATTCCATTATTTGCATAAAATGGAATTTAATCTCTATTTTTAGAAAGTGAGTTCCTATTATATATTTTATAATTTTGGGAATTTATATTGATGAAAATTAAGAGTTTAAGGCGTTAAGAAAATAAGATTCAATTTTGGAATTTTTGGGAATTAATTATGGAATTTTCTACAATATTTTGGAAAATTTCATAAAAATACATTATTATTATTATTATTATTTTATTAATTACGAAAATTCAAAAAATTAAAATATGGGAATTATTTTATGGAATTCTCTAGAGTATGGTGTGTTGGCACCATTTTGTTTGGGAAAATAAAAGAAAATTTAATTTATAATGTGAAATTACTATTTTGCCCTTATTAATTATATAAGTATACTTTTGGAACCATTTCCTTCTTCATTTTTCAGCCCAAACTCATGCAACACACACTTAAACACACACTAAATTTCAAATTTTCAAGAGAAAATAGGAAGATCCGGTAGTTGAATTTTCGATCCGTCTTCGAAACGAGGTATAATCTCGTCTCTAGAACACATCTACGGATTGAAAATTTTAAAATTCATGAGCATATGTTATTTCATATTTTGATCATATGCTGAAAATTATGAAAGATTATGTTTATTTGATTATTTGTTAATATTATGATAGATTTGACGTCTACGTATCGTTTAACGTTGAATTTGTAAAGCATATGTTTATTGTTTGTAAATTCATGTGATTTTCGAAAATAAGGGGCTGTTTAATCTTGAATATGTGATGTTGTTATGATTGAATTGTCTTCATATATATGTTATTGGATTGATATAAACGTGTTTGGAACAAGAAAAACGTTTGAAATCGAAACTATATGAAAATATCCTAAATGGCCGAAACCCTAGGTCCATATATTGTTGGATTTTTGATTTTATTTGATCATTTTGACTTCATATTTGGATTCTATGATGTGAATAAAGCCTAAAATGATTTATTCGGATTTTCCGCCGACGTATTCAAAAGCGGTAAAATTTTAGTTTGTCGTGAAAATTAGTTTTCAAAGACAAAGCTTTGATCTTTATGTTTTATTTATAAAATGATTATCTTTGATGATAGTTGAGCATGTATATAGGTTCGTTGGTGCTAGATGTCGTGTCACGTGATTTTTGACGTTAGACATAAAGTGTCTTAAGGGGATTTTCGGTTGATGGCTAAGATAAGATGATTGAAGCTTATTGTTGAGTCTTATAGGATCATTGAGACATATGATGATGAATTGATGGAGTTTGGGCTATGTTTGGATGGTTTGGTGTTGATTTGGCGATGCGTTTTATAAACGTTACGCTGCCGAAATTTCGATAGACTTCGTTTGTTAATAAGATGTTAGAGGATGCAATGACCCAAGTTTTGATAAACCATAGCGTCTTAGATTTGATATCGAGAAGATATGGTCGTGTCAACGACTAAGATGATTAATGTTCGTGTTTGTTTCTTGTTAGGCATTTATGCCGTTTAATATGGATAAAGAAAGAAATGGAATTGGAAATTAGTTCCTTAGCTCTAAGGAACATCCAGGTGGGTATAAGTATTTTCTATAATAATATGCTTATGCTTTGAAATGTTTTCAAATGATATAATATGTTTATGCATGAAAGATGACATGAGATTTTATGATATGTATTGATTTGAAAAGTTGATTGACTTGCCAATGTTTTTAAGCATGAGCATAAGCATGATGCACTACCTATCCACGGGAAAGAAAGAAAAGAAAGAAAGAAAAAGAAAGAATTTACCGACGCCGGGTATGACCGTAGTTGAGAACCTTCGGGTCCAACTCGGGTATGTGATATTAAGGTGTTTGAGAAGGAGGCCTACTTCTCAACACGCATAAAGAATCCGTGGATATGGGAAGGAGAGAAGAAAGTTGCATGCAAACATGATACATGCATATGCATATGATATTATGATGATATGAAAGCAAGTAAGTATTTAATTATGAAAGTACATGTTATGGCAAGTCAAGTTTATAGCCCTAAGGGCAAAGTTTATCTTTATGTTTTTGGCGTATACCCACCGAGTGCATTTTGTACTCACACCGCATATATTTCTAAATATGCGAGGTTGAGTGGAGAGGATCTTTGGAATCGAATCTTTCACAAGGAGCTTTCTAAATGTTGATTCATAATAAGGTTGTTCTATTGTTATTGACATGTTTTATCGCCTGAGAGTTATGTCTTCAAACATAATTCTCAGCCTCGTTCGTTCGTTTCGAGCTTTAACCTTACTTGTTTATATGCTTTGATACGATAAAGTGATCATTTCAATGATCGGTGAACAAGGATTTCTCGAATGTTCAGAATGGTTTTCGTTGGATTGAATATTATTCGGTTGAATCGTTGTCAATACTTGTGTTAAATTGTTGATAAATTCTTCTTCTTGACAAAACATTCTTGGAAACCTACTTTATATTTTACCTTCTTGAACCGTCAATGTTAGATTTATTCATAAAGAAAGTTGTTGTCATCTTTTCTCTTGACATATGTTTGAACCCGTCGTCGTTAAATTTTCTTCTTAACCCCGAGTCACGGCCTAATTACCTGATTAGGTAGACGGTCGTGACGTAACGGTATCAGGCGGTTTGAATTTTGAACCCGTGAAATCTTTGTAAATTTGTGCGGTGTGTGCGGTTTTGCAATTCTGAGTTATGAATTCTTGAGAATCCTTATGAATCTTTGAAAGTCTTGTGCAGTTTGTGCACCTTGAGCAAATGAATTCTTTTGAAATGTTTGATTCTGAATTGAGAAAATGAGTCAAAAGACAATTGTTCTCGAGAGAAGCTCAGCATTCGATTCCGTCATCTCTAGCTCACCTGGTAAAAGCACAAGCTTATGATTATGTTTATGAGTATGATGATTATGATTATCTCAGATGATGTTTAAGTGTGCGCCTTAATGAAGGAATTGTTATATGAAAATATGTGTTCGAAATGAGCTATCGCTCTATGAGTTAAAGTTGAAAAGAAGTTTTGAGAGGAGATGACAGAGCAAAATGAATAAGTTTTTCGCAAGACTTCGAATATTGTTTTCTGCAATGACAAGAATCGTCCAGACAACTTAGAAAAGTACGACTTGTTTGTCGTCGATTTGTTGTTGTTATCTCGCTGTCATCATTACGTTGTCGTCGTTTCGTTTATATTCATCAACAAGGATCAAAGAGAATTTCTCTCTATATGCATCAGATTTAGTAGCTTACATTGGACCTAATTCTCATTCGAATCGAAGAGATGTTTGAACAAGGCGTATCGAGATTAAATGGAAATTTCAATCGATTCCTCTATTGTTTAAAGAGTGGCAAGCTTGGGTTGTTGCTGTTGCCATTGATTAAATTGAGTCTGGCTTTGTTGTTTTGGGCAAATTGATTCTCCTGACTCCTAGTTACCATCAAATTTCAATATTACACTTGAGCCCCTCCTTTTGATTCATTTTTCCTATTGCTAAATCTATCTCAGTTGTTTATCAAATTCAGTTGGTTGATAATTTTTCCTTCTCCATTTGACGATGATGAGGATGATGATGGTGAAAACCTTGAAACCATGGATGTTAATTTTTGTATGCCTGGGCAAGATATTAAAACCTTATTCTAAAAATAGAGTCTTCCTTATCAAATGCTCAGCTAGTTATGTTTGAATCTGATGTAGATCTTGTACAAATTGATTATTCTTAAATCGATATTGAAATTGTCTTATTGATTAGATTAATGCGACCAGCCTTTCGCATCTCTTGAGATTCCTACATCGATTTAGTTCATTCTATTTTTTTATATGTTTCCAAGATTTTTCCTTTGGAGATTTGAGAAAAGATTCAATTTAGTTCATCGAGACCCAAGTGTCTCGAAATTTTTGTGTATGAACTCAAGTTGTACCAGTTGTTGGCACAGCACAGCCATAACCCTGGATATCGGCTAAGTTCCTTTTGAAGATAACCTTTTGGGGACAGAATGGAAGGCGATAGTCATAGATCGTGCGGATGTGATTGCGAGAGATATCAAAGCATAGCCGATGAAAAGTTTTCCTATTTTATAAAGGTCACGAGAGATGCAAATTCCTTTCCTTGATATCTATATGATCATTTTGCTATCCAACTGTTACATTTCACATCATAACTTTGTGATAAGTAATTTTGATAAGCTTTGAGATCCGAGTTTGTTTGTTGATTGAAAACCTTTATCTTGTTATTGATAAGCCAAATATCTTTGCATTTTGATATTCCTTTGCAATGCGGTATGTTATTCGAAGAAGAAATCCGATCTGAAAGATTAAGAAAGTATATTTCTTTTCAAGATTTACTTGTACTTTCTTTCCCCTTAAACCAATTGTAAAATGACAAAATTTTGTTTCAAATTCTTTATCCTTAATGAAGTGGATAACCCGGTGATGTTAAAGAATGAGTTCGTTTCATTGAGCGAGTTTTCAAGTTACGGAGAACACAAATCAAGAATATCTCTTATGTATATCGTTAATGTTGAAGAATCGGCACCTTGATGAAGAATCGTCGAAAGTTTTTTCGAACAATTAGAGAATTTTACGCAAGAGTAATTCAAAGAAGAATTTTACTAAGGTATCTACCATGGAATTCTACAAATAGAAAGAGATTCAGTTTGCGAGCACGAAGCAAAGAAAGAAGATTGTCGTATTATATGAGCGTGAAGTTTGAAGATTGATTCATGATGCTCTCGATAAAGTTGAAAAGATAAGAAGACATACGCTTTAGTTACCAAATCGAAGCATGGGTGATAATCAATCGACTCACGAAATACGCTTATGTTATTCGATTCTTATTACGTATGGGTGACAAGTTAGCTCAAATGTACATCGAGAGATCGATGCGTTTATATGAGGTGCTCGTCTCAATCATCTCAAACAGATACTCCAAGTTTACCTCTTGTTTTAGACAATTTATAATAAAGATGGAGACAAGATCGTAACCAAGATTTATATGGCTCTTCACGTAAGCTTTCTACGAAAGAAGTTGTAGATCATCGTTTTATTTGAAACACAATTGAAGAAGAAAGTGCTTGGACCAGACATGGTTAAAGAGATGGTCGTAATCGTACGACAAGTAAAGACAAGAATCCAAGAATTTATCGAGATGTATTGAATTGTACGAGATTCAAGAAAGATTGGCTAGTCGCCTACAGATAAGCATTTTCTCCGAGTTCGAAAATATTCGCGATGTGTTCTATATGCTACAGATACAAAGCTATGTGTTTAATCCAAAACACATGATACATCAAGAGAGAAAATGTTCGTGAACAAGATTTAAGCTATGAAAGAAAGCCAGAATGCGTCCTAAATCGACATGGAAGTTAAAGATCAGATGAGAAGGATATATTCTGAGCTTTTGTCGACTAAAATTTCGAGGACGAAATTTTTTTAAGGGGGTGAGAATGTAATACCCCGTATTTTTGTAACAGAGATTAGCTCATAATTAAGAGCTTATTAAGAAGGGCATTGCATCCTTAAGAAAGAGTTGGTTAAGTTAGAAGCTTTTGCGTTAAGCTTCGAGTTGAGACGATAGAATCGAGGCAGAATCTGAGATAAGATTCTCAGATCTTATTTAGGATAAGAAGACCTAGATTCCAAGGGTCTTAAGATGATAGGTACATGCTCAATAAGTTTTGATGTCGAAAATTTAGAATTTCAAAATCTCGTTTTTGACGTCGGCGTTTCACGATTAAGCTCGGATTAAGAAAAATATTTAATATGGTTTTAAGGTCAAAATATTTTTAATTATTATATTTTAATGATATTTGATGATGGAAAAATTTAGAAAGTGATTTGAAGGATTTAAGAATAAATGGAATATTTAATTCCATTATTTGCATAAAATGGAATTTAATCTCTATTTTAGAAAGTGAGTTCCTATTATATATTTTATAATTTTGGGAATTTATATTGATGAAAATTAAGAGTTTAAGGCGTTAAGAAAATAAGATTCAATTTTGGAATTTTTGGGAATTAATTATGGAATTTTCTACAATATTTTGGAAAATTTCATGAAAATACATTATTATTATTATTATTATTTTTATTAATTACGAAAATTCAAAAAATTAAAATATGGGAATTATTTTATGGAATTCTCTAGAGTATGGTGTGTTGGCACCATTTTGTTTGGGAAAAATAAAAGAAAATTTAATTTATAATGTGAAATTACTATTTTGCCCTTATTAATTATATAAGTATACTTTTGGAACCATTTCCTTCTTCATTTTTCAGCCCAAACTCATGCAACACACACTTAAACACACACTAAATTTCGAAATTTTCAAGAGAAAAATAGGAAGATCCAGCCGTTGAATTTTCGATCCGTCTTCGAAACGAGGTATAATCTCGTCTCTAGAACACATCTACGGATTGAAAATTTTAAAATTCATGAGCATATGTTATTTCATATTTTTGATCATATGCTGAAAATTATGAAAGATTATGTTTATTTGATTATTTGTTAATATTATGATAGATTTGACGTCTACGTATCGTTTAACGTTGAATTTGTAAAGCATATGTTTATTGTTTGTAAATTCATGTGATTTTCAAAATAAGGGCTGTTTAATCTTGAATATGTGATGTTGTTATGATTGAATTGTCTTCATATATATGTTATTGGATTGATATAAACGTGTTTGGAACAAGAAAAACGTTTGAAATCGAAACTATATGAAAATATCCTAAATGGCCGAAACCCTAGGTCCATATATTGTTGGATTTTTGATTTTATTTGATCATTTTGACTTCATATTTGGATTCTATGATGTGAATAAAGCCTAAAATGATTTATTCGGATTTTTCCGCCGACGTATTCAAAAACGGTAAAATTTTAGTTTGTCGGCGAAAATTAGTTTTCAAAGACAAAGCTTTGATCTTTATGTTTTATTTATAAAATGATTATCTTTGATGATAGTTGAGCATGTATATAGGTTCGTTGGTGCTAGATGTCGTGTCACGTGATTTTTGACGTTAGACATAAAGTGTCTTAAGGGGATTTTCGGTTGATGGCTAAGATAAGATGATTGAAGCTTATTGTTGAGTCTTATAGGATCATTGAGACATATGATGATGAATTGATGGAGTTTGGGCTATGTTTGGATGGTTTGGTGTTGATTTGGCGATGCGTTTTATAAACGTTACGCTGCCGAAATTTCGATAGACTTCGTTTGTTAATAAGATGTTAGAGGATGCAATGACCCAAGTTTTGATAAACCATAGCGTCTTAGATTTGATATCGAGAAGATATGGTCGTGTCAACGACTAAGATGATTAATGTTCGTGTTTGTTTCTTGTTAGGCATTTATGCCGTTTAATATGGATAAAGAAAGAAATGGAATTGGAAATTAGTTCCTTAGCTCTAAGGAACATCCAGGTGGGTATAAGTATTTTCTATAATAATATGCTTATGCTTTGAAATGTTTTCAAATGATATAATATGTTTATGCATGAAAGATGACATGAGATTTTATGATATGTATTGATTTGAAAAGTTGATTGACTTGCCTATGTTTTTAAGCATGAGCATAAGCATGATGCACTACCTATCCACGGAAAGAAAGAAAAGAAAGAAAGAAAAGAAAGAATTTACCGACGTCGGGTATGGTCAGTAGTTGAGAACCTTGGGTCCAACTCGGGTATGTGATATTAAGGTGTTTGAGAAGGAGGCTCTACTTCTCAACACGCATAAAGAATCCGTGGATATGGGAAGGAGAGAAGAAAGTTGCATGCAAACATGATACATGCATATGCATATGATATTATGATGATATGAAAGCAAGTAAGTATTTAATTATGAAAGTATATGTTATGGCAAGTCAAGTTTATAGCCCTAAGGGCAAAGTTTATCTTTATGTTTTTGGCGTATACCCACTGAGTGCATTTTTGTACTCATGCCCTGCATATATTTCTAAATATGCGAGGTTGAATGAGAGGATCTTTGAATCGAATGTTGCGCGAAGGAGCTTCTCTAAATGTTGATTCATATTAAGGTTGTTCTATTGTTATTGACATGTTTTATTGCCCAGAGAGTTATGTCTTCTGTTTGGTATGATTTTGTGATGATTCTTGGTATTGTTTTACGTGTCGTTTTCTATGGTTTGTCCTATTTATGTCGTTGGTTTGATTAATGTTTGTTGATTCGGACTTACTTCGTTCGTCTCGATGTTTTGTAGGAAAACGGCAGAAAATGGGATGAATTGGATCTGCCAAGGATCAGATATAATTGAAGAGCATCTCGACAGGAGTTCATAGGCGAAAGCGGATCACAATTCGGAGTTCGGACGAGCGAGAAGGGATCATTTCTTCAAAGTCGCGCACATGCACTCCGCGTGCCCGCTCGCGCACCGGCGCTGAACACTTTCAATGATTCTCATGAAAAATGGGGAAGGAATCAAAGATTTTTTCCTTCATAATAATTTAAGAGCATCTCGATAGGAGTCCATAGGCGTAAACGGATTGCAATTCGGAGTTCGGACGAGAGAAAACGGAGCAAAACACGGTCGCAAGCACGCGAACACGCGAGCGCGTCCGGCGCTGCGCGCCGTCCGGCGCTTGGCTCGCCCCAGCGCGCGTTTCGCATGCAACTGGCGTTGCACACGGCGCTGAGCTTGACCCAGCGCCCTCCTCAACCCCCCAGCGCCCTCCTCAAGCCAAACCGCGCTGCCCTTCCTCATTCTCGCCTAACCGCGCTGCGCTGCAACCCGGCTCGGCGTTCTTCCAGAACGCGACGCGTCCGGTCAGGTCCGTCCGCGCTGGCGTGTCGCGGTATTTATTCCAGAGCTCCAGCGTCCGGCGCTGCGTCGCGTCCGGCGTTGCGGCGTGAAAAGCGTGCTATAAATACTGATTTACACGCAAAACCCCGATCTCTTTTTATTTTTCTCTCCGTTTTTCTTCCTTGGGCGCCTCTCCATAGTTTTTCTCCTTCGGACATTTGTTTCATTTAGTTTGTCATTGAGGATTCAAAGAACATTAATTTAAGAAGCTCATTTTCTTCCATTGCAATTGTAAGGATTTTCATGGTTTGATGTTACTCTATTTCAATTTCATTGTTGTTCTTATTTATATGCTTTCTTCATTATTGTTGATTTAATTTACTTAATGATTTCCTGCTTTCGATTAATTCATGCTCTTATTTGATGATCAATAATTAGGGTTTAATTGCAATTAGATTCAGATTAGGGCTTGACAAACCCTAAAAATAGGATTGCTATTGCTTTTGTTTATTGCTTTCGTTTTACCGCTTTCATAGTTCAACTGGGGATTGACAACCCCTAGTTTAGATTTATCGCTTTATTAGTATAGCTCGGGATTGACAACCCCTAGCTTAGGATGCTGTTTAATTCTCCGTATTTCAATTCCTCGTATGTTTCAACCCCCGTTGATGTTAGAATGTTTAGGATTTAATCGCTTTCTGTGTGCGACACGAACAATAAGTCCTGTTAAGTTTTCCTTGAGAGACGACTCGTGTTAACTTACCACGCTACGATTACCTCGTACGATTGCGAGTGAATTTGAGTGTGTTTTTAGCTCGATCATCTTCATACATAATTCTCAGCCACGTTTCATTGCCGAGCTTTAACCTTACTTGTTTATATGTTTTGATACGATAAAGTGATCATTTCCAATGATCGGTGAACAAGGATTTCTCGAATGTTCAGAATGGTTTTCGTTGGATTCAATATTATTCGGTTGAATCGTTGTCATTACTTGTTTTAAATTGTTGATAAATTCTTCTTCTTGACAAAACATTCTTGGAAACCTACTTTATATTTTACCTTCTTGAACCGTAAATGTTAGATTTATTCATAAAGAAAGTTGTTGTCATCTTTTCTCTTGACATATGTTTGAACCCTTCGTCGTTAAATTTTCTTCTTAACCCCGAGTCACGGCCTAATTACCTGATTAGGTAGACGGGTCGTGACAGAATGGTATCAGAACGGTTTTTAATTTTGAACCTGTGAAATCTTTGTAAATTTGTGCAGTGTGTGCACAGTTTTGCAATTCTGAGTTATGAATTCTTGAGAATCCTTATGAATCTTTGAAAGTCTTGTGCAGTTTGTGCACCTTGAGCAAATGAATTCTTTTGAAATGTTTGATTCTGAATTGAGAAAATGAGTCAAAGAGACAATTGTTCTCGAGAGAAGCTCAGCATTCGATTCCGTCTTCTCTAGCTCACCAGGTAAAAGCATATGCTTATGATTATGTTTATGAGTATGATGATTATGATTATCTCAGATGATGTTTAAGTGTGCGCCTTAATGAAGGAATTGTTATATGAAAATATGTGTTTGAAATGAGCTATCGCTCTATGAGTTAAAGTTGAAAAGAAGTTTTGAGAGGAGATGACAAAGCAAAATGAATAAGTTTTTCGCAAGAGTTCGAATATTGTTTTCTGCAATGACAAGAATCGTCCAGACAACTTAGAAAAGTACGATTTGTTTGTCGTCGATTTGTTGTTGTTATCTCGTCATCATTACGTTGTAAATCGTTTCGTTTATATTCATCAGCAAGGATCAAAGAGAATTTCTCTCTATATGCATCAGACGAGTAGCTTACATTGGACGAATTTCTCATTCGAATCAGAAAGAGATGTTTGAACAAGGCGTATCGAGATTAAATGGAAATTTCAATCGATTCCTCTATTGTTTAAAGAGTGGCAAGCTTGGGTTGTTGCTGTTGCCATTGATTAAATTGAGTCTGGCTTTGTTGTTTTGAGCAAATTGATTCTCTAGACTCCTAGTTACCATCAAATTTCAATATTACACTTGAGCCCCTCCTTTTGATTCATTTTTCCTATTGCTAAATCTATCTCAGTTGTTTATCAACTTCAGTTGGTTGATAATTTTTCCTTCTCCATTTGAGGATGATGAGGATGATGATGGTGAAAACCTTGAAACCATGGATGTTAATTTTTGTATGCCTGGGCATGATATTAAAACCTTATTCTAAAAATAGAGTCTTCCTTATCAAATGCTCAGCTAGTTATGTCTGAATCTGATGTAGATCTTGTACAAATTGATTATTCTTAAATCGATATTGAAATTGTCTTATTGATTAGATTAATGCGACCAGCCTTTCGCATCTCTTGAGATACCTACATCGATTCAGTTCATTCTATTTTTTTTATATGTTTCCAAGATTTTTCCTTTGGAGATTTGAGAAAAGATTCAATTTAGTTCATCGAGACCCAAGTGTCTCGAAATTTTTTTGTATGAACTCAAGTTGTACCAATTGTTGGCACAACACAGCCATAACCCTGGATATCGGCTAAGTTCCTTTTGAAGATAACCTTTTGGGGACAAAATGGAAGCTGATAGTCATAGATCGTATCGGATGTGATTGCTAGAGATATCAAAGCATAACCAGATGACAAAGTTTTTCCCTATTTTATAAAGGTCCTCAGAGATGCAAATTCCTTTCCTTGATATCTATATGATCATTTTGCTATCCAACTGTTTCATTTCACATCATAACTTTGTGATAAGTAATTTTGATAACCTTTGAGATCTGAGTTTGTTTGTTGATTGAAAACCTTTATCTTGTTATTGATAAGCAAAATATGCTGCATTTTGATATTCCTTTGCAATGCAGTATGTTATTCAGAAGAAGAAATCCTCAGTCTGAAAGATTAAGAAAGTATAATTCTTTTCAAGATTTACTTGTACTTTCTTTCCCCCTTAAACCAATTGTAAAATGGCAAAATTTTTGTTTCAAATTCTTTATCCTTAATGAAGTGGATAACCCAGCTGATGTTAAAGAATGAGTTCGTTTCATTGAGCGAGTTTTCAAGTTATGGAGAACTCAAATCAAGAATATCTCTTATGTATATCGTTAATGTTGAAGAATCGGCAGCCTTGATGAAGAATACGTCAGAAAGTTTTTTTCCGGACAATTAGAGAATTTTACGCAAGAGTAATTCAAAGAAGAATTTTACGAAAGGTATCTACCATGGAATTCTGCAAATAGAAAGAGATTCAGGTTTGCGAGCACGAAGCAATGAAAGAAGATTGTCGATTATATGAGCGTGAAGTTTGAAGATTGATTCATGATGCTCTCGATAAAGTTGAAAGATAAGAAGACATACGCTTTAGTTACCAAATCGAAGCATGGGTGATAATCAATCGACTCACGAAATACGCTTATGTAATTACGATTCTTATTACGTATGGGTGACAAGTTAGCTCAAATGTACATCGAGAGATCAGACGCTTATATGAGGTGCTCGTCTCAATCATCTCAAACAGATACTCCAAGTTTACCTCTTGTTTTAGGCAATTTATAATAAAGATGGAGACAAGATCAAAACAAAGATTTATATGGCTCTCACGTAAGCTTTCTACGAAAGAAGTTGTAGATCATCGTTTTATTTGAAACACAATTGAAGAAGAAAGTGCTTGGACCAGACATGATTAAAGAGATGGTCGTAATCGTACGACAAGTAAAGACAAGAATCCAAGAATTTATCGAGATGTATTGAATTATGCGAGATTCAAGAAAGATTGGCTAGTCGCCTACGAGATAAGCATTTTCTCAGGTTCGAAAATATTCGCGATGTGTTCTATATGCTACAGATACAAAACTATGTGTTTAATCCAAAACACATGATACATCAAGAGAGCAAATGTTCGTGAACAAGATTTAAGCTATGAAAGAAAGCCAGAATGCGTCCTAAATCGACATGGAAGTTAAAGATCAGATGAGAAGGATATATTCTGAGCTTTTGCTGACGTACAAAATTTCGAGGACGAAATTTTTTTAAGGGGGTGAGAATGTAATACCCCGTATTTTTGTAACAGAGATTAGCTCATTATTAAGAGCTTATTAAGAAGGGCATTGCATCCTTAAGAAAGAGTTGGTTAAGTTAGAAGCTTTTGCACTAAGCTTCGAGTTGAGACGATAGAATCGAGGCAGAATCTGAGATAAGATTCTCAGATCTTATTTAGGATAAGAAGACCTAGGTTCTAAGGGTCTTAAGATGATAGGTACATGCTCAATAAGTTTTGATGTCAGAAAATTTAGAATTTCAAAATCTACGTTTTTGTGACGTCGGCGTTTGCCGATTAAGCTCGGATTAAGAGCAAAATATTTAAAATGGTTTTTAAGGTCAAAAATATTTTTAATTATTATATTTTAATGATATTTGATGATGGAAAAATTTAGAAAGTGATTTCGAAGGATTTAAGAATAAATTGAATATTTAATTCCATTATTTGCATAAAATGGAATTTAATCTCTATTTTTAGAAAGTGAGTTCCTATTATATATTTTATAATTTTGGGACTTTATATTGATGAAAATTATGTGTTTAAGGTGTTAAGAAAATAAGATTCAATTTTGGAATTTTTTGGGAATTAATTATGGAATTTTCTACAATATTTTGGAAAATTTCATGAAAATACATTATTATTATTATTATTTTTATTAATTACGAAAATTCAAAAAAATAAAATATGGGAATTATTTTATGGAATTCTCTAGAGTATGGTGTGTTGGCACCATTTTTGGGAAAAATAAAAGAAAATTTAATTTATAATGTGAAATTACTATTTTGCCCTTATTAATTATATAAGTATACTTTTGGAACCATTTCCTTCTTCATTTTCAGCCCAAACTCACATAACACACACTTAAACACACACTAAATTTGAAATTTTCAAGAGAAAATAGGAAGATCCGGTAGTTGAATTTTCGATCCGTCTTGAAGCGAGGTATAATCTCGTCTCTAGAACACATCTGGATTGAAAATTTTAAAATTCATGAGCATATGTTATTTCATATTTTTGATCATATGCTGAAAATTATGAAAGATTATGTTTATTTGATTATTTGTTAATATTATGATAGATTTGGCGTCTACGTATCGTTTAACGTTAATTTGTAAAGCATATGTTTATTGTTTGTAAATTCATGTGATTTTCGAAAATAAGGGCTGTTTAATCTTGAATATGTGATGTTGTTATGATTGAATTGTCTTCATATATATGTTATTGGATTGATATAAGCGTGTTTGGAACAAGAAAACGTTTGAAATCGAAACTATATGAAAATATCCTAAATGGCGAAACCCTAGGTCCATATATTGTAGGATTTTGATTTTATTTGATCATTTTGACTTCATATTTGGATTCTATGATGTGAATAAAGCCTAAAATGATTTATTCGGATTTTTTCATGACGTATTCAAAAAGCGGTAAAATTTTAGTTTGTCGTGAAAATTAGTTTTCAAAGACAAAGCTTTGATCTTTATGTTTTATTTATAAAATGATTATCTTTGATGATAGTTGAGCATGTATATAGGTTCGTTGGTGCTAGATGTCGTGTCACGTGATTTTTGACGTTAGACATAAAGTGACGTCTTAAGGGGATTTTCGGTTGATGGCTAAGATAAGATGATTGAAGCTTATTGTTGAGTCTTATATGATCTTTGAGACATATGATGATGAATTGATGGAGTTTGGGCTATGTTTGGATGGTTTGGTGTTGATTTGGCGTCGTTTTATAAGCGTTCTGCCAGAAATTCGATAGAATTCGTTTGTTAATAAGATGTTAGAGGACGCAATGACCCAAGTTTTGATAAACCATAGCGTCTTAGATTTGATATCGAGAAGATATGGTCGTGTCAACGACTAAGATGATTAATGTTAGTGTTTGTTTCTTGTTAGGCATTTATGCCGTTTAATATGGATAAAGAAAGAAATGGAATTGGAAATTAGTTCCTTAGCTCTAAGGAACATCCGGTGGTATAAGTATTTTCTATAATAATAAGCTTATGCTTTGAAATGTTTTCAAATGATATAATATGTTTATGCATGAATGATGACATGAGATTTTATGATATGTATTGATTTGAAAAGTTGATTGACTTGCCAATGTTTTTAAGCATGAGCATAAGCATGATGCACTACCTATCCACGGAAAGAAAGAAAGAAAGAAAGAAAAGAAAGAATTTACCGACGTCGGGTATGACCGTAGTTGAGAACCTTCGGGTCCAACTCGGGTATGTGATATTAAGGTGTTTGAGAAGGAGACCTCTTCACCACGCATAAAGAATCCGTGGATATGGGAAGGAGAGAAGAAAGTTGCATGCAAACATGATACATGCATATGCATATGATATTATGATGATATGAAAGCAAGTAAGTATTTAATTATGAAAGTACATGTTATGGCAATTGAGTTTATAGCCCAAGGGCAAAGTTTATCTTTATGTTTTGGCGTATACCCACCGGTGAATTTTTGTACTCACGCCCTGCATATATTTCTAAATATGCAGGTTGAGCTGGAGAGGATGCTGGAATCGAATGCTGCGCGAAGGAGCTTCTCTAAATGTTGATTCATATTAAGGTTGTTCAATTGTTATTGACATGTTTTATTGCCCAGAGAGTTATGTCTTCATACATAATTCTCAGCTACGTTTCGTTGCCGAGCTTTAACCTTACTTGTTTATATGTTTTGATACGATAAAGTGATCATTTCCAATGATCGGTGAACAAGGATTTCTCGAATGTTCAGAATGGTTTTCGTTGGATTCAATATTATTCGGTTGAATCGTTGTCATTACTTATTTTAAATTGTTGATAAATTCTTCTTGTTGACAAAACATTCTTAGAAACCTACTTTATATTTTACCTTCTTGAACCGTAAATGTTAGATTTATTCATAAAGAAAGTTGTTGTCATCTTTTCTCTTGACATATGTTTGAACCCGTCGTCGTTAAATTTTCTTCTTAACCCCGAGTCACGGCCTAATTACCTGATTAGGTAGACGGGTCGTGACATTTGGATTTATGAATTTTCATATAATCCTTTTCTAAGAATCGGGCATTAGTGCTAATAATGACCTTCTGATCCTTAGGACTATAGAATAAACCACCTTTCGTCCCACTAGGATAGCCAATAAACAGCCTTGCGTCGGATCTAGCCTCCAACTTGTCAGCCTTCTTGTTCAGCACATGTGCTGGACTGCCCCATATCCTTATGTGGCTTAAACTAGGCTTGCGCCCAAACCACAACTCGAAAGGAGTCTTTTCGACTGACTTGGATGGTACTAGATTTAGCAAGTATGCCGTCGTTTCTAAGGCATATCCCCAGAACGAAATAGGCAATGTTGCATAACTCATCATTGATCTAACCATTTACAAAAGAGTCCTATTTCTTCGCTCTGACACACCATTTTGTTGTGGTGTGCCCGGTGTAGTGAGCTGGGAGGTAATCCCACACTTCACCAAATAGTCCATAAACTCGTTACTGAGGTATTCGCCACCGCGATCAGACCGCAGTGACTTGATACTCTTACCAAGCTTAAATCGCACTTCCGCCTTAAACTCTTTGAATTTCTCAAAGCATTCGGACTTGCGGTGAAGTAGGTATACGTATCCATACCTTGAGCAATCGTTAATGAAAGTGAAAAAATAATCGTACCCTCCACGAGCTTGTGTGGACATAGGTCCACACAGGTCAGAATGGACTAGCTCCAACACTTCTTTGACTCTATAACCCTTCGCTTTGAAGGGTCCGTCGACATCTTACCTTCTATCACAGGATTCGCAGATTGGGAGCAGATGGCTGTGAGATCACCCAACGCTCAATTCTTAGCAGGTCTTTGGATCCTATTTAGATTGATGTGACCTAATCTAAGATGCCGAGAGAAAAGTGGTGTCATCTTGCTAAGAAAACTTTCTCTTTTAAGGTTTGAAGAAGATGCAACATAGTTATAGGTATTATGTTTGGCGAAATAGTATAAAGCGAATTATATAATGTGCCACCTCGAGATAACCGTCATTTCTTATGATAGAAACACCACTATCAAAAATAACGAATATCCATGAATAAATAGTTTCAAACGAAATAAGGTTCCATGAAACTCCGCACATATAATAGTCTTTCAAAACTAAAGCTGTTGAATCAAAACATAAAGTAACATCTCGATCGCAGCGGCCTCGACTTTCATTGCGTTGCCCATGGAGATCGTTATCTCGCCATCACTCGGCTCCCTTGTCGCAGGAACCCCGCAGGTGTAACAAACATGATCGGTCGCACCGTGTCTACTACCTAAGAATGGGTAGAACAAGTCGCTAAACATGTTTCCGTTACTTAAAGCGAGCAGCGTACCTTGAGGCTTGAGCATATGGCACTTGGCCTCCAATGCCCGTCTTGCCGCACTTCAAGCACCTACCCTCTCCTTTGGCGCTTTAAGCCTCCGTTGGCGAGCATGTTCTTGCTCCCATTACTCCCACTAGTTCCTTGCCTCTACCACCTTTGGTGCCCCTTTTCTTTTCACTTTTCCACGGAAAATTTGGGCCCCTAGATGTGCTAGCAAGAGCATGTGCTCATTTGCTCATAACTCCTTCCGCGGCCCCGAGATCATTAAGCAACTGACTAAGTGTATACTCAGTCTTGCTCATGATCGCATTCACACGAAAATTCTCAAAAAGACTTGGGCAGTGTATTGAGAATGATATCGACCTTGGCTTCGCCGTCAATACCTCCTCCTAACTGATCAAGACTATCCATGAGATGAGTCATGTGGGTGACATGTTCATGGACCGAACTTCCTTCTTCCATCTTACACGCCAAGATTTCTCTCATTGTGTGGAAGCGGACTATCCGATCCGATTGCCCAAACTTACTCTCGAGACTTGACCATATTTCAGTCGCGTCTACCATCGACTGATGCTGCAGCTGCAAGCCTTTGGACATAGTAGTCATCATATAACATTTGGCCATATTGTTTGACTTATGCCAAAGTCCGCCGACTCTCCGCTCATTAGTCGATGTGTCAATACGGGCATCGAGTTTAGGAGTAGTGAGAACAAACATGTGTTCTTCAGCGATAAGAACATATTCCATGTTTCGTTTCCACTCGATAAAATTTGGACCGGATAAGGGATTTTGTGAGAGCATATTGATAATCGGTGTAAGAGACATATCTGAAAAGACAGTGTAAACACATAAGCATACGATCGCACATAATTCGTAACAATAATATTGTAACCTTTTGATAAAACAATATTAATTGAAACCTCCAATTGCCCAAGGAATCCCACATGCAACCCATGCGTGTGGACGTTTACACATGAACCCCTCGACCAGACTAAAATATACCTTTTAGTCGTTTAATTTCAATCCATGTCAACTTATCCTTATGACAAATGAAATTAATGATTGGACCTTACTAGACCTCATCACTATCACAAGAAGGGACTTCGTGGGAAGTTGTACTTGAGGTGATGTCTAAGCAATGACCACAATTTTAACAGCAGAAAATGAATTCTTAGAATTGGCATACTCACTCGGACCATACCGCTTCCAATTCAAATTCTTTTGTTATCTCATTTTAAATCTATCTCTAGAGAACTTATGAAAATCGCGTGCAAGCCACGCGTGTGGGCGCCACACATGAAACTCCCACTTCTCAATAGATTTAAAGGTTTTATTTAGAAATCTCATCTAATAAACTTATGATAAGCAGTGCAAGCAAGCCCGCGCGTGTGGGCGTTTACTCACGGTCGTATCACTTTGTTTAGAGATCAAAAAGTGGAGGTCTTGACATTTTAATTTTAAAATTAATATGTCGGGTTACTTGCTTAGTCTTTTTGTTCAAAAGGTTTGTCCATGCAGATCACGTAATCCTAGCATGCTTTTCTATAGAACTCAACATGTAAAACATGCTCGCAGAATTATAAAAATATGCTTGAAAAACGCGATAAACCTAGCATGCCTACTATGCGCATCCAATCACAAAAACATATAACATGTTTGTCTACGTAATTTAAACATACATAGCATGCTACTGCATAATTTAAACATCCACGACATGCTATGAACGATAAAAATAAAATAAAACGTTCATCTTACCCACTCGTGGATCCTGTACTTTCCTGCCTAATCTATTACATAGAATTGCAAAGTACAGATCTTCATAAACTTCGAAAAAATAACGGGCCTCGCGTGCACGGGCACAGACCGGATTCGTCAAAACTGGATTCGGACCAAAAATTCGGATCTGGGCTTAAAATTCGGGTCAGGGCCCAAAAATCGGGTTCGGGCCGGATTTGGGTCGGGTCGGCCCAAAATGGGTTGGGCCGCGCGTGCTAGGGCACAGCCCATGCGCGCGCCCAGCACCGCCGCCGCCCAATCTCGCGCGTGCCTGGCCCACCGAGAAAATCATGTGGGCTTGAGGTTTCGCGATGCGATCTGCATCGAGGCCGCCGAGCACCGCCGAGGGCTCGCGCGAGATTCGTGCGCCCTCGCGTCGCCCGAAGCTTTGCGTCGCCGCTTGCGGGCTGCCTCGCGATCGCTGGCGCTCGCGACCCGTCGAGCGTCGCCGGGATCTCGCGAGACAACGCGTGCCCGCGTGCCCAGCCCGCCGAGCCCAACCGAAGCGCCGCGAGGCCTGCGCAAAAAGCGTGCCCCGCGTCTACCCGCCCTCGCGCCCATCCTCGCTCGCTTGAGCGCTCGCGAGCGCGCGATGCGCCGAGTGGTCTCGGCCACTTTGAGGTTTCCGCGCGGAAAAACCGTGCGCCCCCGCACGCCCGGCTACCGAGCCGTGCCACCTCACCCGTCTTGCCGAGAAAACGCGCACACGCGACCGAGCGGTGCTGTGCGAGCGTCGAGCACGTCCGCGTGCCGTCGCCCGCACATCCTCGGCCGTGCGTTCGATTTTCGGCGTGCATCCGATGGGTGTTCGTCATCTCGTTCTTCGTGCTTTCATCTTCGTTCTTCTTTTACAGATAAGATTTATAGGGAAAAAATCTAATCTAACCACGGATTTTCTCGTGGTGAAAAACAAAATCCGACAAAAATAAAAGCGAGCCACGATGAGCGATGATTCACAATTAATTAATTGTGCACGTTATAATCAAACGTGAATTAATCCAACAGAGCCAAGATTCTGATCCCAGGCTCTAATACCAATTGTAGGGAAATCTTATTTTAACCCTCTCCCGAGGATCTATCTTGGATGTTTAATTCACCATACATTGATTATATCCCTAGCATGCACCTATATAATTAATTGCAACACGTAGGGGTTTTCTCGTGTTTACCTGCGAATCTGTAGGGGTAGAACGGATCAAGACTCGTGCTTTGATCTTCTGGACTGTATCCCGGTTGCCCAATCTCCAATATCGAGTGAGGATAATCTATGGAGAATGCTATAGAAAAACCACCATTTTTCTCTCTATTATTTTCGAAAACCTCTCACCAAAATACAATGATGATTATCGAAAATATGGATGAGCATTAACCTTGATTTTCTCTCTTACCTTATATTTATAATGCACTACCAAATGGTACAAGGAAAGGATCTATGCATATCCCATAAATATAATAATATCCTTTTAGCACTACAACAAAATAGACTTATTGCGACATACACACATGCGACATTACATGTATGTGTCATAAAATTATCACACTTATGCTTCTAGTGTCGCATATTTATGTCATTTGTGCGTCATTTAAATATTGTATCATAGTTTAGTGACAAAAATGCAACACTCGTTTTGATGTCTCAAAATTACGATAATTTATCTACAACATCTCAATAAAAATATCATAATTATATCACATATTTAGAATAGTGTTGCATCTAGTGTTGTATATTTACGTCAATTGTGCGTCATCTACATATTGTGTCATAATTTAGTGACACATATGCGACACTCATTTTGATGTCTTAAAATTACGACAATTTATTTGCAACACCTCAATAAAATGTCATAATTATATCACATATTTAGAATATTGTTGCATTCAATATTGTATATTTATGTCGGTTATGTGCAATCTATTTATTGTATCATAGTTTAGTGACACATATGCGACGCGATACTCATTTTTATGTCTCAAAATTTGCTATAGTTTATTTAAGCACTTGCTAATTATTCATTCAAAATATTTAAATAATCAAATATGAGCTATTATAATATTGTATACACGTTCAATAAAAATCCAAAGATTACAAATAAATAAATAAATGATAATAATAATAATAATAATAATAATAATAATAATAATAATAATAATAATAATAATAATAATAATAATAATTTAACACAAGAAATTGTGTCAGTCTGTATTATTAGTTTAATATACAATATATTTGTCACAAAAAGGAAAATGTGACATTAACCATGTGACGTCTGGGGTAGAAGTAGGGAGTGATCGTCGGTGCGGAGGCATGGACAAGGAGTTGCTCCGATTAAGACTTCAAAGCGGAGGGGTACATGAATGAATCGAAACACACCGGAATAAGAGGGATTTTGACAATATGTAGGTATGGGACTGCATAT
This sequence comes from Salvia rosmarinus, assembly GCA_036937905.1. Classification (NCBI taxonomy): domain Eukaryota; kingdom Viridiplantae; phylum Streptophyta; class Magnoliopsida; order Lamiales; family Lamiaceae; genus Salvia; species Salvia rosmarinus. Next base: position 34,649 of record JAODLM010000356.1, read on the forward strand.
TTGAGGAGAGCTTAAAGGATTTGATATGTGCTACTCATACCAACAAGATGCATCTTCTTTTCGGGAGTCCATCTCATAAAAACTCTAAAGTTAAGCGTGCTTGGCTTCGAGCAATTATGGGATGGGTGACCCCCTGGGAAGTTTTCATAGGGAGTGTGTGAGTGAGGACAAAGCACACTGAAAAGACTCGTGTTGGTCCGTGGGGTCAGTCGTCAATCCGGAAGCCGGGTCGTTACAAACCATCTAATTAAAATGTGTTGTAAAGAAATACAACAATAAAATTGTTTACATTTATGTATCATGTAATGTGACATAAACTAACATATGTCACTTTCACGGATGACGCGTAATATGTCGTAAATTTCGCATTTATAATTAATTTAGTGATGCACAAAATGATGTATATGTTGCAACATTAATGGAAACAATGTCGTAAAATTATACTACAATTGATAATAATGTCACAAGCTAGTGTCGCAAATTAGGATGCATCAATTCGGCTAATGTCATAAAATATGACGTAAACTAACATGTGTCACTACAACTAAAGTCACGTAATATGTCGTGAATTTTATACGACAATTAGGTTAGCGATGCACAAAGTATCGATATGTTGCGACATAAATACAAAAAAGTGTCGTAAAAATGCTACGACCTTTGCTACACAATATAAAGTGACGCAAAAAAATGTCGCTAGTTAGTTTTGCGACATTAAAACAAATGTTAACGACACATTTTCATGTCGCAAAAAGTCAACTTTCTTGTAGTGTAGGATAAAGAGAATCAAATCATTATCCATAGAGAGAGAGAGGGGCGCGAGTTTCACCCTAGCTACGGGCCTGGATGGACCAGCCCAGGGATCAAATGCAAGGAATAAAGATGGGCATCAAATAAATTAATTATCTTATATTCAGCCCAGAACATAAATTAATTTATAAACATTCATTCATGCCACTAGAGAATAAATGTTGACTTACCCCTTTATTACCGAAGTTGAGTCGGGCTTGCACTTAGACATTACGAATCCCGTATTTAAGATATCGCACGTCCATTAATTATTTAGAGCATTCTGACTGCTTAAAATAATTAATATCTTTAATTCCTTAAGTAGTACCACTCAACCTTATTATTGTACTTGAGCTAACTCAACTTGCAGGGTTTAGTACAATAAACCTTTTGAGCTCCTTAAGGGGACGTCATCATCCTAAACGGATACGGTGACTCGATACAGATAACTAGCATGACATACAAGTACTACACCACCCAAGAAGCTGAGAATATTGGGTTAAATCATGTAACCCTCACCCATAACAAGTCAAAGTGATGGTCAACAACTCATACTCACCTAATACCTTATCGAGGTTTAGATCATCGTAAGTCACCGAGATCTAGGTTCTTCACGACGGTCAGATAGAAGAACTCATCTCACTGTGATCCATCAATACGTTAGACGGCGTGCAGTATAGACAAGCAACCAAGTCAAGTCACTTCTTATCTATACATGACTATACCGACAACTCGTCCTCAAGTTGTCTCAGCTGTGATTCTTTTTATATCTCATTAAGCTTGACCAATCATACAGACTTCTGTGATCTTCTACACACTGTATGATCTAACTTATATATGAGATAAGGGGACATAGATATATGCAATCATGTAATCAATTCAGATAGGACATTGTAATAGTGGTAACAGGAAACATTGTATACAAGCTCAACCAAAACTGCTTTCAGTATACAAATCCAACAGTTATTAGGACAAGATGGTGTTTGTCTATATACCCTCGTATATCTTTTGATGCCTACGGAAACGATGAGTCGTTCCGACATGAAACCTTATTCTGATGACCACGGTAGCATTTAGATTTTTGTATGCACCGTGACAAGGACACTGAGTGATGTTGACGTTAATTTTTGGAGCATCATACTCCGTACCTGACCTTTTGTGGATCTTAAAAGCGATGATGAAAGTCTTCGTAGAGACATTTGATTAGATATGATGATAGCTCCCCGAGAGCTTTGGTTTTAGGTTGTGATATGTGGAGTTCGATGACGTGCTAGATTTATGCTTATGATCATATATACATACCGTGCTAAGATATTTATGATCCTGACGGATGGTATAAGAAGATATTTGATTACGTATATTTATGAAAGATAGAATGCCGTCGAGAAACAGTGAGGTAACACGAGAAAGAGATGGCACTCTACCACCACCACCGCGGCAAGAAGGGTCGAGGAACTATCCTCGCGTAACCCGCCAACTTTCAACGGATGGAATCCCATGGATCTTGAACTTTGGATTCGTCTTGTTGAGCGAATCTTTAACTTCCTTCACCGCACCTCTCAAGAACGCGTTTGTCGCGCGTTGCCTTCCGGATGACCGTGCCGCCGACCACGGTGGGAGGCAAAGAGGATGACTCTGTCAGGAGGAATTAGAAGATTTCTCCGGGAGGAATTTAAGGAGGAGGTGTCGAGAAGTACATTCCTAAGAGTTACTGGGAAGAGGAAAGAACATGAGTTCTACAACTGCGATGAGGAAAGACCACGGTCACAGACACGACCGTGCATTCGTGAGATATCGCGATATGCGCCTCACCGCTTAACACCGACGAAGAGAATTGAAAAGTTCCGAACGGGACTCCGTCATGAGATCAAAGTGTCACTGGCCGATCATGGAAATCTGACCTATCGTGAGGCCCTTAGTAAAGCCTTGGACATTGAGGTCGCCTTGCTTTATGACAGATTATCGCGGCATCCACCGAATCGCCAAGGAGATCATGGAAAAAGTGGGAAGGACCCCACCAAGGTCAAGTGGTCACATATTGGCCGAGCCAACAAGAGGCCATGCGAGGAGTAATGTGCCATCCGGGCACGGATGAGGTTTCGACGCACCATAGTACCCACGTTTGGCGGAGAAACCCAAGATTCATGAGAGGTGTGTGCCCTAAGTGCCATAGAAGTCACAAATGAGTCTCAGATGTTCACGAACGATGAGTGTTTCAAATGTGGCGGAAGGGTCACTACTCCGGGCCGCCGAGGGGACGCGCCAAGGAGGAATGGCCATCCCAATGTACCTAACCGAGTCCAACCAGTCCGCGCTATCCAAGCTCAACTGCTCCAAAGAAAAGACCCATTCAAGACTTCCACCAAATCAACGACCATATCAACCACGACGGCAACAACAACAACAATGGCGACAAACGCAGCAGCAGCGATCGATAGCCCCAACAACAACAAAAGCGGAAGAACCGCAAAGAACAACAACCACATCATAAACAACAAAGAACAACCATCAGTAAGCTAGGCCCACGCCTCAACCAAGAAGGGAGTTCCGCAGAGCTTCCAAGGAACCAAGGAAACTTGGCAGGTATGGGAATACTCCTCCAATCGCTGTTATCCTCTTGTTTGACATTGGCGCCCGCATTCTTTTATTGTCAAGCATGCGTGAGAACTTAGGATTAGATCCTAAACGCGCTGAACAAATCATGAGAATTTCTTCTCCAGTAGGAGGCATAAGAACGATAACCCACATATCTCGAACCTAGAACTTGGACTATGCTCACTTAAGGTCTTGACAAATAACCTTCATGTCATACCTATGACAGATGTGGACATAATCCTAGGAATGGATTGGTTAACCGAACATAATGCAACCATCCTCTGTAATGAAAGGAAAATTTCTTTCCAACATCCGGAGAAAGCGTCTGAGACTTTCACGGGATCAGCATAGGGAGGAGAATCCCAATCATATCCGCACTACAAGCAAGGACGTTACTGAATAAGACAGAGAACCACGCCTACCTCGTCTATCTCCAGGAGGAAGAGCAGAATGAGAGAAGAATAGTAGACGTCCCGATCGTGAGGGAGTATCCCGATGTATTTCCAGATGAACTACCGGGATTACCACCAAACCGACAGATGGAATTCACGATCGACCTTGAACCAGGTTCTGCCCCCGTGTCAAAAGCCCCATACCGGATGGCACCTAAGGAACTGGAGGAATTGAAGATCCAACTGCAAGAGGAGTTAGTTAAATTAGACCCAGTGTGTCTCCATGGGGAGCACCTATCCATTTTGTGAAGAAGAAGGATGATACACTGAGAATGTGCATAGACAATCGAGAGTTAAACAAGATAACTCTTAAGAATAAGTATCCTTTGCCCCGAATTGACGATCTGTTTGATCAGCTTAAGGGTGCAGGAGTCTTTTCAAAGATAGATCTAAAGTCGGGATACCATCAACTAAGGATTAGACCAGAGGATGTACCTAAAATGGCTTTCCGTACAAGGTATGGTCATTTCGAATTCATCGTTATGCCATTTGGACTTACAAATGCCCCAGCAGTACTTATGGATATCATGAATAGGGTATTTCACCCGTACTTAGACAAATTTGTCCTAGTATTCATAGACGATATCCTAATATACTCCAAGAATAACCAAGAACACAAAGAGCACATGAGAACGGTGCTGCAAACATAAGGCAAGAGCAGCTCTTTGCCAAGTTTAGCAAGTGTGCGTTCTGGTTAGGTGAGGTGACATTCTTAGGTCACATCGTGTCCACCGAGGGAATCAAAGTGGACCCTCAAGATCGATCTGATTCGAGAATGGGAATCACTAAAGAACCCGAATGAAATTCGGAGTTTCTTAGAACTTCACGACTATTATCAAGATTTATCGAAGGATTTTCAACGATAGCCCGACCCATGACCCAATTTTGAGAAAAGGAATCAAGTACACTTGGACCGCCGAGTGTGAGGGTAGTTTCAGAGATTGAAGGAGTTGCTAACAACGAAGACTGTACTCGCAGATGCCAAGCGGATAAGTAGTACACAATCTACGGACGCTCAAGAATGGGCTATGATATGTTCGATGCAAGAAGGTAGAGTTATTGCTTATGCAAGAGCGATACGCCTACATGAGTTGAACTATCCTACGCACGACCTGGAATTAGCAGCGGTCGTACACGCCTTGAAAATTTGGAGACACCATCTCTATGGGGTTAGATGTGAGATCTATACTGACCATAAAAGCCTGAAGTATTTCTTTGAACAGAAAGATCTTAACATGAGGCAACGTAGATGGTTAGAATTAGTGAAAGATTACGACTGTGGCATCAATTACCACCCAGGCAAGGCTAATGTTGTAGCCGATGCTTTGAGTCGCAAATCCCACCCTAGTTTGGGATGTCTCCTCAGTCATGAAGAGACACTTATAAAGGAATTTCAAAAGATGGATATCGAAGTCATGGACTCGTCTCAGACGATAGAAGGTCGTATTGCAACGTTGATTGCAATCCCAGACATAAGAGTCCGAATCTTAGAAGCTCAGAGGAAGAGCAAGAAGCTAGATGAAATACGAGCTAAGATCAAGGACAACAACCATAAGAATTTCAAAGAAGCAACAGATAACGTTTTGTTGTATGACGGAAGAGTGTGTGTTCCAGGAGACGAAGGGCTTAGGAGCAAGATCTTGAAAGAAGCCCATGAGACTTCTTACACCGTACACCTTAAGTACCAAATGTACCAAGATCTCAAGGAGAAATTTTGGTGGGATGGAATGAAGCGAGGCGTAGTTTCGTTCGTAGAACGTTGTTTGACGTGCCAACAACTGAAAGCACTCCACCAAAGACCGTATGGAACCTTAAAACCGCTAGACATACCAGAATGGAAATGGGATGATATAGCCATAGACTTTGTTACCGGGCTACCCAAATCACAAAGAGGAAATACCGCTATTTGGGTCATCATCGATCGTTTGACCAAGAGCACATATTTTCTACCCATTCCGATAACACATGGATCGGACAGACTAGCACAGTTGTACGTTTAAGAGGTCATACGTCTACATGGAGTTTCAAAAAAACTATCACGTCTAATAGAGATTCGAAATTTACATCCAGATTCTGGATGAGTTTACAAAAGGAATTGGGGACTCGACTACATTTTAGTACCGCGTTCCACCCACAGATGGACGGACAATCCGAAAGGACCATTCAAACGCTTGAAGACATGTTGAGAACTGTTGTCCTCGATAGAGGAGAAAGTTGAGAACAAGTGTTACCACTTGTGGAATTCGCCTACAATAACATCTACCAAGCAACTATTGGAATGGCCCCGTACGAAGCTCTTTATGGAAAGAAATGTCGATCACCACTCTACTTGGGATGAAGTGGGAGAAATGAGAGTATTAGGACCGGACTCTATGGGCGAAATGATCGAGATTGTGAGACGATCCGCCAACGGATCAAAGAGGCCCAAGACCGACAAAAGTCGATGTCGACAAAGCGCCGCACGTAGCTGCATTTGAAGTGGGAGACAAAGTCTTCTTGAATATTTCTCCATCAAAAGGAATCATGAGGTTTGGAATAAAAGGAAAGCTACGACCACGTTTCATAGGACGTTATGAAATTTTGGAAAGGATAGGACCAGCGGCTTACAGAATTGCATTGCCGCTAAGTTTTGGAAAGCGTGCACAATGTGCTCCATTTTCACAACTAAGGAAGTACATACATGACCCGACCATGTGATACGGTGATGAGATATTGTCTCGATGACAATATGAGTTATGTAGAAGCGCCACTGAAATCTTAGACCGATGTATCCAGAAGCTTAGGAACAAAGAAATACCGTTAGTGAAAGTTCTATGGCGACACCATGGACAAGAAGAAGCAACTTGGGAACTGGAATCAGCTATGAAAGAGAAATACCCAGATCTTTTCCAATGTTAGCAAATTTCGGGACGAAATTTATTTTAAGGGTGGTATGTAATAACCCGAAAAATTTAAAACTTTTATTAGTGATGTTTAAAGCAATTAATTGTGGTGCTTAGACCTTAATTATGTTTAAGGTAAACAACGAAACGAATTAGAATTGATTCGAAGATCGAAAACTAGAGAAATAAAAAACTAGTGACTAGTCCTACGGGATTAGGGTTTTCTGAATAGTCTGAACATAGAATGAAAGATCGAGAATGAATCTCAACAAAAGGATTTCATTTCTATAATCCTCTCACGAAAACATGTGAGAAACCAAAGAATGAAAATTTTCGGGCATGCTTGCCCGATCAGTCTCAAAGTACTATTTACGAGCCGAATCAAATTCCAGTCCGTGCTAATCATGATAATTAATGATAACAATAAAAATCATGAAGGAATATATTATTATGAATTTAGAAATTATAAGAATCAATTTCTGAAAGAAATTCCTGAAGAACTTAACCGAACGCCGGAAAAATATACCGGGAAAACCCTAAATTAATCCGAACGACCCGAAACTCGAACCAAGGGTCTAAATCAATAAGAAATTATTTATAAGACTCAAATAAATTATGAAAGCTCAAGAATTCAATAGAATTTCGAATGAGCATAATTTAATCGCCGAACGCTGTTTTTCCGAAATAACTCGGAATTGACTTATCGGACGCCGTTCGAACTTCATGACATTATTATAAACATTGAAATAAGTCTTTTATAGGCTATTTAATAAAATAAAACCTTAAGGTTTTGAGAAATCAATCGAAAGCGCGTTAAACTTAAAGAGTCAGTATTAATATGCCAAATCGGGTAATTTGACCAATCCTCCTCCCAACTACCACCAAGACCACCCCAAATGGGTTAATGAAAGCCCTTTAGGCTGCCAAAACAGTGTGTGGTCGTCCATTACAGCCTTCATACTTTGGAACCCATTTTCTCTCTCTAAATTCAAATTCTCTCTTTTGTTCTTCAAGTTTTTAATCTTTAATCATCATTTCCAAACCTTTACAACCCTAAAATAATTATTCTAAGACCATACAAAGGTAGCATTCATCATTCTCTTCATTTATAATGGAGTAGAATTTTTTTAAGATTTTTCTTGAATTATTTCATGAAAAACCCTAGTTTTGCTCCTCATTTTTTTCGTGACTTTTGAGCCATCAAATGCTCTCAAGCCATGAATGAAAAATTCATATAATGATGTTCTAAGGCTGTATTTAAAATTGGAGAATTTTTGGAGCATTTTTGATATTTTTCGATTTATGTTTTATTTCTTTTTATATGTGATAAAGCATGCTTTTGTGAATATTATTTGATATTATTGCTTGTTGATGTATTAGGAGCATGTATATTAAATATATGGTAATTTTCAGAATATTTTTGGAATTTTCTTGTATTTTTTTTGATTTTATTTGTTGAGAAATAGTTGAGATATAGTGTTTAATATATGATATGAACATCATATATTAATCTTGAAATTTTTGAAACACTAATCCTATTTTTCAAAAATGGGCAGAATTTATTTAAGTATTTTTAAGCCATTGTTTGATTTTATTTGTTGAAAAATAGTTAAGATATAGTGTTTAATATATGATATGAACATCATATATTAATCTTGAAATTTTTGAGACACTACTACTATTTTTATGAAAAGGCCGAAACTTTATATATATATTTTAGGATTTATTTAATTTTTAGTTGTTGAGAATAATATGATATGTGTTATTATAAATATTGGTTGATGTTTAATGTTAATATTACATGTTTATTTCATACTATAAACATATGGTGAACTGAATGAAATTTATTGAATATATATATGGTGATTACCGAAAATCATTATATGGTGAAAAGCATGGGTTTAAATTTTAATGTATTATATGAGATGATATTTCATGTTTAGTATATGATATAAGCATGATATGATTTTTGTGGAAATTATTGAACACCAATGTTCAATAAATTATAAATACCGAAAATAAAATGATTGTTTGCCCATGATTTAAAATTTTATTTGATGGTATTGAGTTGGAAATTAAACTCTATAGTATGATAGGAGTATAACATGATTTTATTGGATACATATGCTAATTGTTGCTAATGATCGAAAACGTAACAAAATGGCTAAGTATGGGTTTAATTCTATGTTAAATGGTACTATGATAGTTAAGTTGTAAGCTTGGAATGAATGGTTGTGATTGTGATGAATGAATGAAACACTTATACACATACACAATAGTTTTACATTATGTTAGAAATTAGGGTTTTCTAATGCTTTAGTATAGTTTATGTTGTGTATGATATTGTTTGGTGTTGAATGGTTATGTTTATGTATGCCGACAAACAAAACCCCAAACGTAAACAACATAATACTATATGTACGAGAATCCAAAAGAAATCGAGCAATTTCGATAACTTAAGAAGGAATTAACGAGAATCGAAGTTAGACACAAATTAGGGTTTTCTATTAATAATAGGCTACTCAAGCGTGAGTTCCTAAGTTAAAGAAACCAAAAGTCGGGTTACAACGTTAAATACTCAACAACAATAATCTAATACGATATTAGATTGGCGTTAAGACAACTCGACAACGAATAACGATTATACAACTTATATAATACCCGACGAGTTAAGAGAAATAAACAATGTCGTAATGTATAAGCAAAGATTCGAACATAAGATGTCGATCCTTATCTCTCAAAAGTCGAGTTAATATTCACGAAGCACTTCATCTATTCCTAAAGTACTTACTTACATGATAGCATGTGCTCACTGAATCATAGGTCGAGACTCGCCGTTTATTTGTCATGCTAATACGACAAGTCGTCAAACATAACTTACTAGGGCGTAACTACAATTGTTAAGTCTAGTTAATGGCTCGAGAATATCCTAATTTACCAATCATAACTTGATTACCGACAATCTATAACGTAATAACGTTTAGAAATGTGATGAGTTAAGAGTCGAGGATAGACTCGGAGTATGTGATTCATAAGTTGAAGTTTACTATGAATAATGAAGTAATATAGTTTGGGAATTGAGAATGCAAGATAATAGAAATTATCTTAAAACAATCACATGAAATCATAAAGAGACCCTAATTGGGAGCTTTAAGTCGTAATTTATAAACGACCTTCGATCGATGGAAAGAATCTAAGAAATACTATTTTCTTATGAAGGGTTTGATCGTGCACGCAGTTGGCTAGGAAGGACAATTTCACCGCTCACTTAGACTTACTAGCTTGAACTAGCAGGTGGGCTCTCTTGAAATAAAAAGGATATGCATATCTATCTCAAAGCATGATTTACAAAAGCTTTATGAAATATTATTCCATGAAATGTTATTGATCGCCAAATATTTACGTTTTGTTGTGATCTATCCGAGATTGGTATATCGATGTGGTATGTGAATGAGTTGGTCCACCAGCGTTAAAAAGGGTATCGATCGGATCCGACTTAGTTAAGGACTAACTCGGATTGTGTACACGCGGATGTTGTGTGTTAAGGTTAACTACCTCAACGGTCACGGCGACTATGTAAGTGGCCACCCATAGTGCGAATGAATGAATGAACAAATGAGTGATCAGATATGGAACAACATGGATAAAATAGTTCGGCCGAACGCTTTTAGAAAATGATAAAATATTTGATAGGCATGAGTCTTTCGACTAAAATCCTCATGCGCTATTGTGGGCAGTTCAATAACTTTTACAAAGAAAATGTTTTCGGCAATGAGTCCACTGAGTACTTTTGTACTTAGCCCTGCATCTCGTTTTTGATGTGCAGGTTGAGCAGGGATTGATGATGGGTGCGAGGTGGTGCAGAGTGGCAGTTGATTTGATGCTTTATTTGAAAGGTTTATAGAACCTTGGGCATGTATCGTCATATGCATGTCCACACGTTTATTGCTGCCTAACTCTGATATTATTTTGATGTCTTGATTATAACTGTTTTCATACCGTATTGAACTTGAGGTCGTACCACGTTCCTTGAATTGTGCCCTGATTGGGTTATATTTGAACCTTGAACCTTTTGACGTGTCCTTCTGTGACTTGAGTTGGTATTGAATAGCTTATCCCTTTTTAGTCTATGCTTATTGAGTAGTTAAATGGTTAATTGTATTGATTAGCTATGTTTATATCCGCTGCTTTATCATACTGGTGACGATCCATATGATCCGTACTTCCTTGGGAAGTCGGGTCGTCACAAAAATTCATCTTCTTATGGTTTGATGTAGGTGTAACATAATTAAAGGTATTATGCTTGGCAGAAAGAGAATTATATAAAGTGCCACCATAAATAACTTCGTCATTTCTTATGATAGAAACACCACTATAAAAAAAACAGAATATCCATGCGTAAATAGTTTGGAAACCGAAATAAGGTTTCGCCGAAAATCCGACACATATAAAACATCATTTAATACTAAAACTGTCCTATCAAAGCATAAAGTAACATCTCCGACTGCAACGTCCTCGACTTTCACCGCGTTGTCCATGGAGATCGTTATCTCGCCATCAAACAGCTCCCTTGTCCATAGAAACTCTTGCAAGGTGTAACAAACTTGATCGATCAGCTTTGTATCTACTACCCATGAATGAGTAGAACAAGTCGCTAAACATGTTTACACATTAAAGCAAATGGCGTACCTTAAGCCTCGAGCATGGAGCACTTAGCTTTCCAAAGGTCCGATCTTATAGTACTTGAAGCACTTGCCCCTCTCCTTTGGCTTTTTCAAGCCTCCGGTGGCAACCATGTTCTTGCTCCCACTGATTTCCTTGCCTCTACCATTTTCGGAACCTCTTTTTCTTCTTTCACCTTTCAATGGAATATTGGGGCCCTTAGATATGCTAGCAAGGGCATGTGATCATTTTCCTATGACTCCTTCCGCAGCTACGAGATCGTTGAGCAACTGACTAAGTGTAAATTGGGTCTTGCTCATGACCGCGTTCACGTAAAAATTCTCAAAAGACTTGGGCAACATGTTGAGAATGGTATCAACCTTGGCTTCGCCGTCGATATCTCATCCCAACTAATCAAGACTATCCATAAGATGAGTCATGTGGGAAACATATTCATGGACCGAACTTCCTTCTTTCATCCTACACGCCAAGATTTCTCTCATTATGTGGAAGCGGACTGTCCGATCTGACTGTCCAAACTTACTCTCGAGACTTGACCATATTTAAGTCACGTCTACCATCAACTGATGTTGTAGATGCAAGCCTTTGGACATTGTAGTAATCATATAACACTTGGCCATATTGTTTGACTTATGCCAAAGTCTGCTTGACTCTCGCTGCTCATTCGTCGATGAGTCAGTAAGGGCATCGGGTTTGGGAGTAGTGAGAACAAACATGTGTTCTTATGCGATAAGAACATACTCCATGTTTAGTTTCCACTCGATAAAATTTTGGACCGGATAGAGGATTTTGTGCGAGCATATTGATAATCGGTGTATGAGACATATCTGAAAAGTAATGTAAACACATAAGCATACGATCGCACATAATTCGTAACAATAATATTGTGATCTTTTGATAAAACAATATTAATTGAAACCTCCATCGCTCAAGGAATCCCACATGCAAGCCATGCGTGTGGACGTTTACACATGAACCCCTCAACCAGACTATAATAAACCTTTTAGTTGTTTAATTTCAATCCATGTCAACTTATCCTTATGACAAATGAAATTAATGATTGGACCTTACTAGACCACATCACTATCGTAAGAAGGGACTTCGCTTGAAGTTGTACTTGAGGTGATGCCTAAGCAATGACCACAATTTTGACAGCGAAAAATAAATTCTTAGAATTAACATACTCACTCGGACCATACCGCTTCCAATTCAAATTCTTTTGTCATCTCATTTTAAATGTATCACTTGAGAACTTATGAAAATCGCACATGCAAGCCACGCATGTGGACGTGTACACATGAAATTCCCACTTTTCAATCAATTAAAATGTTTTATTTAGAAATCTTATCTAACAAACTTATGATAAACAGGGCAAATAAGTCACGCGTGTGGACGTTTACTCACAGTGCATATAACTTTGTTTAGAGACCAAAATGTGGAGGTCTTGACGTCTTTAATTTAAGAATTAATACTTCGGGTTACTTTCTTAGTCTTTTGTTTCAAAAGGTTTGTCCATGCAGATGACGTAATCCTAGCATGCTTTCTATAAAACTCAACATGTAAAAGATGCTCATGAATTCTAAAACATGCTCTAAAACGCGATAAACCTAGCATGCTTTCTATCGCATTCGATCACAAAAACATATGACATGTTTATCTACGTAATTAAACATACATAGCATGCTCTTGCATATTTAAACATCCACGACATGCTTTGAGCGACAAAATAAAATAAATTAGTTCATCGGCGGTCCATTCATGGATCTTGTATCGCCTAATTTATTACATAAATTTACAAATTACGATCTTCAAAAATCTTGAACGGGACTATCGCACTGCCGCACGATCGAACTCATCAAAACTTGATTTAGGTGAAAATCAAACGGGCGGGTCGGGTTGACAAACTTGATCCGGGTCGAAAAATAGGCCATGGTCGAAAACAGGTTGGGTCATCCCAGATGAATTTGGGCAGCGTAGGGTGCGCCCACAAGACGCCCAAAGACCACATCCGTTTCCCACTCACCGATCATTTCCTTTTCACACGCAAAGGTGTAATGATAGGTAAGTGGCGAGTATCGTATCCACGTAGATTGTATCACGAAAACATAGAAGCTAGCTCAACGATTATTCATCATTATTCAAGCACAAATAAAGGATGATAGGTTTAGGGGCTTGAATTTAATCAGCAAAGATAACCAAATGTAAATATAAAGAAAGCAATAAAATCACGAAGATAACTATAAAGAAAGACTAACCCTAGGGATGCACCAATCCTATCCACAACGATGTTTATCCTGCTTATTATTAACCGTTTTAATCCAGACAAGACGGAAGATCACATATATAACCAACAACTTCAGTTACGATAATTGCGGCAGTTGATTACTAATTTTCCCTATTACAGTTACGTCTCTAGAGGAAAATAAGGAACTCCAAAAGGATCACTAAGAATATGCTTCCTACGAATGTCCTATCTCAGTTACGACTCAAGGCTCACACGTATCATGCATTCGATAACGATTGACAATTAATACAGTTACGTCATTAACCGACAACTAGATATGCATCAAGATTGATCAGAAATCAACACATATAAATAAGCACAATCGAATCATGAATCAATGCACGGAAGGTAAATAACAATAGCGGGAATCACAACATATAGGATTGAATCATGCAAACCCTAGGATTAGAACGGAAAACTAGCCGGCATAATAAGCAGAATGAAATTACGAATTAACCATAAAGACGTAAATTAAATATATAAAACCCGTAGGGAAGCGTTGGATGAACAATGGTTGGTCTTGAATCCAATCCTTAGCGAACGAGCGGAAAGCGACGGAAAGCGATCGGACGAAGCGTTCGATCGACAATGATTGAAAACTAAACTAGAACAATGCAAGAATTAAAGCTAGAACTAAGCAGGAATGAAAACTAAAGACTAAAAGATGTAAGCGAGGAAAAAGCGTGAAAATAGGTGCGGGCGTAATGGGCGATGATGAGTAGCGAGTGGGGTGTTGCCATATATAGGCACACCCCAAACCCTAATTTCTCTTACGCGCGCCGTCGCGACCACCCCAGCGGTCGCTAGGTGTGGTCGCGAGTAAGTCTCATGCCGCCTTCGCGCCGTGATCGCCTCTTGCGCCCGCTTTGTACCTCATGACCGGCTGGCGGTCGCTAGCAATTATGAAGTGGTCGAGAAATCGTCCGGTGAGTTCTCGACGCTAGGCTTCGCCGCGGGCACGGAGGTCGCGTGCTGCTCTTCGGGCGCCGGTTTGCCTCATGACCAGCCTAGCGACCGCTAGGATGGTCGCTAGAAACCGGACGATTGTTCATTTTGTTGGTGCTTCGTTCCTTGCTTGATTTTCAACATAAACCTACAAAACACCAAAATAACCCCCAAGAGCAATATCTTCTAGAAATAGATGAAACATTAAGAATCGATACATAAACGCACATTAAGCGAAAGCTAAACTCGTCTTCAAATATCAACTATAAGCGTGTAAAATGCGCGTTTATCAAACCCCAAACTTAAAGCATTGTTTGTCCTCAAACAAAAGCGAAAAAGAAAGACAAACGAAAGATCAACAGCGTAGAAGAGGATAACCATTATAAGCCTCAAAACATATTAACGCTCAAAAACATTAGCGCACATGGCGACGTTAGTGACTCAACACAAACAACTATCGAGGGCAAAAGCTCATTTATTTCAACCCTCACAACGGCATGTGTGTAGAATATATAGGATACACTCAAACTCATAAAGAAATTAAGGACGTGTATACACTCAACGATCAATGCAATGCAACATCTTACCATAGGCTTGCCGTTTCTCTAACATCTCCACCGCGTCAAATGTGTTCAAATAAGGATCAAAGAGGTCTTTTGATAGGTTATAATGTAGGCACATTGGTTAAGGTAGGATAATATATGGCTAAGTGACTCAAGTAAACCCAAGCACCACCATTTATATATTTCGACACATATGGACTTTGTCCATTTTCTCTTCTTTCCCAACGTGCTAAATTGACGTTTATGCCTCATAAGGTACCTATACTTGATTGAAGACCCTTTATGCTCAACACTCATAATGAACTTAACATTTTTCTTTTCTTTTCTTTTCTAGAGCTTATAGGGTTTAATTTTCACGAACGAAGGTACTATTCTTTACCACGGGCGTATTTTTCTAAAGACACTTTTCTCATCATAACTACATCAAAATTTCACCCTTTTGATTCCCATATCCATCCTCACCTCCTATCATCCGGTTAATCGAAAGAAAAGTCTAATAAAGGCTCAAAGAAGGCGACAAATGGTATATAACATCGGGTTAGTGTTTGGGTGAATATGTGGTTAACAAATATGGCCTTTATCCTTTCCAAATTCGAAACACATATTGCAGTCTCGACACAGAAGAACGGCAAGTTCTAGAAGATAATCACATGCATGATAACACACAATTAAAAGAAACTGTATCAAGATGTTTATACAGTGAAGCTCAAGTCTCACAGGATAAGCAAATGGTGAAAAACAACAAGCCTAAGCCATCTCACGTCATTCATGCGTCATTTTCTAACATATCATGCGCACTATCATTAAATTTCACAAAAAATTTCTATCGTCATTGGCCACATGGATTAACACACTTCACTTAACTCGTTGATCGACAGACACGAAAAACGAAAAGAAAAACAGAAACACGACAAAAAGCAACACAAACGAAAGACACGACAAAACAAGAAAACAAAAACAAAGAAAACGTTGGGTTACCTCCCAACAAGTGCTTACTTTAACGTCTTTAGCTAGACCATCACTAACCTTGTCAATCCGGCGTTTTGGTAGCAACGGACTTCCTTCCAAAATTGCGAATTCCTCGTGATTCGCATTCACGTTGACCACTGCGGCGTGGAAGTGGCCCCCAAACTTGGATGATTCACTCGAGTTCCATGCCGAATCCACTTATTCTTTCGCGTTCTTATCGACGGTCGATTGCCCTCTAAGTATCACGGTGTGTGTAGACGGTGGTCGTGATCAAATAGCGATCTACCGGATGAATATGCAGCGTGAATAACGGCTATTCGAGATTCTTCACGGTCGACCTCGCGACCCGGTCGGTCGCTAAGGCGTGCGCGCGGCGCGTTCTCGGGTGCTCGATGCGTATGCGCCTTGTTTCTCGCGACCGCTTTAGTATTGCTCGCGAGATCCTCTTTCTTTGGCCCGTTTTCACCGTTCGTCTTTTGTAGCGCATTCACTTGTTGATCATTTCCTTTTCACGCAAAGGGTGTAAGTATAGGAGTAGCGATATCGTATCCACCGAGATTGTATCACGAAAACATAGAAGCTAGCTCGGCGATTATTCATCATTATTCGCCACGGATAAAGGGTGAGAGGTTTTAGGGCTTGAATTTAATCAAAGCAAAGGTAACCAAACAAGAATATAAATAAAGCGATAAAAACACGAAGATAACTATGAAGGAAGACTAACCCTAGGGATGCCAATCCTATCCACAACGATGTTTATCACCTGCTTATTACTAACCGTTTAATCCGGACAAGACGGAAGATCACATATATAACCAACAACTTCGATTCGACAATTGCGGCGGTTGATTACTAATTCTCCTATTACGATTCGTCTAGAGGAAAATAAGCAACTCGAAAGGATCACTAAGAATATGCTTCTCTGAGCGTCCTATCTCGATTCTGACTCAAGGCTCATTCGTATCATGCATTCGATAACGATTGACAATTAATCTGATTCGTTATTAATCGACAACTAGATATGCATCAAGATTGATTAGAAATCAACACATATAAATAAGCACAATCGAATCATGAATCGATGCCGGAAGGTAAATAACGATAGCGAGGAATCACAACATATAGGATCGGATCATGCAAACCCAGGATTAGAATAGAAAACTAGCGAGACATAATAAGCGAAACGAAATAATAATTAATCATAAAAGCGAAATTAAATATATAAAACCCGTAGGGAAGCGTCGGATGAACAAAGGTTGGTCTTGAATCCAATCCCAAGCGAGCGAGCGGAAAACAAAAAGAAAACGATCGGACAAAGCGTTCGATCGATAGCTAAACGATAAACTAAACTAGAACGACGGAAAAACAATACTAGAATTAAACTAAGCGAAGACTAAAGCTAAAGAATTGAAAAAGCGAGGAAAAGCGAAGTTAAAACTAGGTTTAGGCGTGATTGGGGGCTCACAGGGGCGCGCGGGTGTTGCCGTATATAGGCACACCCCAAACCCTAATTTCTCTTACGCGCGCCGTCTCGCGACCACCCATAGCGGTCGCTGGGTGTGGTCGCGGTAATCCTCGTGTGACCTTCTCGCCGCGGTCGCCTCTTGCGCTCGCTTGGTGCCTCGCGACGACTGGCGGTCGCTAGCCATACTTTCAGTGGTCGCGAAATCGTCCGGTGGCTTTCTCGCAGGCTTCGCTTGCTATGCGGCGCTTCTTGCGGTCGCGGTCTTCGGGTTCTCGCGCGTGTTTCCTGGCGGCCGACCTGGCGACCGCTAAGCTGGTCGCTAGAAACACGCCGATTATATGTTTTTGGCTCGTGCGTGGTTCCTTGCCGATTTTCAACATATAGACCTACACAACACCAAAAGAACACCCAAGAGCGGTATCTTCTAAAATAGATAAAACATTAGGAATCGATCGTGAACGCACATTAAGCGAGCTAAACTCATCTTCAAATATCAACTATAAGCGTGTAAAATCGCGTTTATCAAACCCCAAACTTAAAGCATTGTTTGTCCTCAAACAAAAGCGAGCATGAAAGACAAACGAAAGATCAACGAGCATAGCAAAGAGGATAACCATTCTAGGCCTCCAAAACATATCAGCGCTCAAAATATTAGTGCACATGGCGGCGTTAGTCCACTCAACACAAACAACAATTTACGGCAAAACTCATTTAATTCAACCCTCACAAAGGCATGTGCGTAAAATATATAGAATACACTCAAACTCATAAAGAAATTAAGGGCGTGTATACACTCAAAGATCAAAAGCAATGCAACATCTTACCATAGGCTTGCCGTTTCTCTAACATCTCCACAGCGTCAAATGTGTTCAAATGAGGATCAAAGAGGACTTTTCATAGGTTATAATGTAGGCACATTGGTTAAGGTAGGATAATATATGGCTAAGTGACTCAAAATATTCCAAGCACCCCATTTATACTTTTCGACACATATGGACTTTGTCCATTTTCTTCTTTCCCAACGTGCTAAATCGACGTTTCATGCCTCAAAAGGTACCTATACTTTGATTAAAGACCCTTTATGCTCAACACTCATAGTGAACTTATCATTTTCGTTTTTCTTTTCTTTTCTAGAGCTTATAGGGTTTAATAATCACGAACAAAGGTACTATTCTTTACCACAGATGTATTTTCTAAAATAAACTTTTCTCGTCATAACTACATCAAAATTTCAACCCTTTTGATTCCCATATCCATCCTCACCCCTATCATCGGTTAATCGAAAGAAAAAGTCTAATAAAGGCTCAAAGAAGCGACAAATGGTATATATCATCGGGTTAGTGTTTGGGTGAAAATGTGGTTAACAAAGATGGCCTTTATCCTTTCCAAATTGAAACACATATTGCGGTCTCGACACGAAACACGGCAAGTTCTAGAAGATAATCACATGCATGATATCACACAATTAAAAGCGTATCAAGATGTTTATCGGTGAAGCTCAAGTCTCACGGGTTAAGCAAATGGTGAAAACAACAAGCCTAAGCCATCTCACGTCATTCATGCGTCATTTTCTAACATATCATGTGCACTATCATTAAATTTCACAAAAAAATTTCTTATCGTCATTGGCCCATGGATTAACACACTTCACTTAACTCGTTGATCGCCAGACCTAAAGCGAAGCGAAAAAGCGAAGGCGACAAAAACAACACAAAGCGAAATAAGCGACAAAACACGAAAACAAAAACAAAGAAAACGTTGGGTTACCTCCCAACAAGTGCTTACTTTAACGTCTTTAGCTAGACCATCACTAACCTCGTCAATCTGGCGTTTTAGTAGCACTTGACATCTTTCCCGACTTGTGGAGCCTCCTAAATTTTGCATTTGCGGATGACCACCACTGACTATGGAAGTGGCCCCCCCCAAACTTGAATGAAACACTCGGAGTTCCATGCAAGAGTCCACTTCTTTCTTCTCACGGCTTCCTCAATAGGTCGAGAACCCCTAAATGCGGGCGTGGCGCAGCTTGATTATGATCGAGCAACAATCTTCCGGCTTCCCAACGCCGGGTTGCTTGATGGCGTCGTATATGGAAATTTCGAGCTCCTCATCGCTAACACGTAAACGTGAGGTTTCCTTCCCACATCAATCAACGCACGACCGGGGCCAGAAAAGGTCTACCAAGGATTAGTGGTTGTTGTTTGAATTCGGGAATATCAAGAATAACAAAGTCGCAGGAAAAACAAAATCCCGAATTCTTACCAACACGCCTTCGACGATACCTTTGGATATGTGACCGATCGGTCGCCATCATCGATGAGATCTTAAACGGCTTCATCTTTCCAAGGTGTAGCCGGTTGAAAACGCTCAACGCATCGATTGATGCTTGCCCCAAGTCGCATAAAACATTTGGGAAAATCGCTGGCGATCTCGCACTCTAACGATGGCTGCGGATCTTTACGCTCAGGGAGCTTTTTGCAAGACGGCATCTGCATTCTTCGGATAGGAAATTTTCTCAAATTTCCCAAGTTTCTTCTTCTTTGGCAAGCGCGTCTTTAAGAACTTCATGTAGCAGGCATGTTTCGCAACGCTCAAAGAGAGGCAAATTTATCTCAACTTTCGAAATACCTCTTTAAACGAGCAAATTCCTCGTCATATTTCGACTTGACAAGTCGACTCTAAACGGCGGAGGAACGTGCGGCGAGGTTTAGCCTGCAGGTGTGCTCGCGGTCGACCTCGCGATCATTTGGGATGGTCATGAGAGTATGCTTCTTGTGATCTTAAATCCTCGCGTGCGAAGCTTGCGGTGTGGTTCGCGATGTACGGGTCGCCTCGATGACCGCTCGGCTGATTTCATGATCGGGTTTCTAGGCGGGGCCTTCCGCGAACAACTCGCGCCGGATACTTGGGTGGCTCGCGGTCGGATGCGCTGGCGCCGCCTCGGTCGCGTCCGTGAGCAAAATTATGATGGCTCGCGATCGGGCTCGCGATCGCGAGCTCGATCGCGAAGTTTCCGCGTCGAATGTTTTCTTGCTCTTCTTTCGGTGGGGCTCGGGTAGGCTCGCCCGCTTCCTCCGTCGAATGGCGAGCATTGACTCTTCGGGTTCACCTCCAGACACTCGGAAATTGGCCCGTCTTTTGTAGTGCATTCACTTGCACGGCAATTTGACCGATTTGAGCTTCCAACATCTTTATGTGCTTCCCCATAGCTGTCATAGTCGACCAGCGACTTATCTTTTGCCGGTGTTGTCGATGAACGACCTCGATTCGTTGCCAATTGTTGGTTGCTTACAACCAATCGCTGCATCATATCTTGAGACTTGGCTTCTCGGCTCTTGAATTGAATTCGACTATTGAAGCTTCTTCAAGGTTGTTGGAAATTCGAACGACTCCTCGATTGACGTGGTCGGCGTTTACATCTCAATCGACTTTTCAAAAGAGTGAACTTCTTCACGAGGTCGCCATACTTCGAATCACTCTCAACAGCAGAAATGCTTGAATGATGGCGTTCTTCCGCTGGCCATTGATAGCTGTTGGCAGCCATCTCTTCTACATTCGGCTTGCTTCAGCCGATCGGGTCGGTTTAATAAGCAGCCCCGCCGATGCATCTACTATGCTCCTCGCCCGCCATCGGTCCACCGTAGAATTGTGTGATTTGCTGTTCCTTGAGAACCCATGTTGTGGACATCGCCTTAATAGACCTCTGAATCTCCCATGCCTCGAATAATGATTCGTCGGTTTTGGCAAAATGAGATTTCGCAACGATCTTCTACGCTTTCACCGGAAAGTATTTGAAAAAACTCTCACAAAGTTTCCCCAAGTGTCGATGCCACCGATCCAAACTCTCGAACCAATCTTTCGCTCGGGTCACAGAATGAGAAACGAACACATGCGTCCGGATTGTGTCTTGTGGCACCCCATTCGCTTGATGGTGTCACAAATGTCGAGAAACGCCCTCGAGATGCGCGATTCGGGTCTTCCGTGACTCCTCCCTGGCTGCTCTCCTTGGACCATCTTGATCGGGGCGGTTTGAGCT